>VSMD01089972.1:0-120055 GCA_008750895.1 Mirza zaza
AAAAATAAAAAGCAAAAAAAAAGCAGTGATAAGAGACAAGTTCAAATCCATAAACTGTTATTGTCAATAAAAATAAAAGAATGAAAATAAACTGTATGACAGAAGGAAAAAAGATAAAACAAAACAAAAAAAAGAATGGAGCCTCAGTGATTCATGGGATGATATCAAAAAGTCTACTTTACATGTAATTGTAGTCCCAGAAAGATGGCAGAGAGAGAATGGGGCAGAAAACATATCTATAAAAAATAATGCCTGAAAATCCCCCAAATCTGACTAAAATCAAGTTCATATGGAAAACAATAAAAACACATCAGATGAACCAGAAAAACACAGAAAAAGAAAAACACAGAAAAAGAAAATCCACGGGTGAGGGGTTAGAGGGGAGGGAAGGCCTTACCAGAAAGAAACAAAAAAAAAAAAACTCCAAGAGGATCACGGATCTAAATGTTTAAAAGGAAAAAAAAAAAAAAAAAAAAATCTAGCCATATGAGTCCAAAATCCAAATGCAATAAAAGACTGATAAATTTTGGCCACATTAAAAGAAAAATCCAAAAATATAGTGAAGAGGAAAGGCTAATATCCCTCAAATGTAAATAACTCTTTAAAAATGGAAAAGTTCAAAAACCTGACAGAGAAATGAAAAGATAATTCACTGCCATCACTGCCCCAACCAAAGATTCTGAAATGGCCCTTAAACATATTGGAAAGATTTTCAACCTTACTCATAATTAGAGAAATTGAATCAAAATTATACCAAAATACCAGATGGTAAAAATGTCTGACAACACATTGTGTTGGTGAGACTGTGGGGGCAATAAACATTAGTATACAGTGCTGGTTGGAATGCAAATCGATGCAAGCCTTTAGAAAAAGAATTTGGCAATGTCGAACAAAACTACACATGCATTTACCTCTTGACCCAGCAACCCTATCTCTAGCAATTCACCTGAAAGATACATTTTTGACATTATAAAAAGATATATGCCAAAAGTTATTTACTGCAGCAGTTTGTAACAAACAATATATTGGAAATAAATGTTCACACTTGGGAGACTGGCTGAATAAATGATGGTATGCCCAGACAATGGAATACTATACAGCTATGAAAAGGAGTAAGGAAGATCTCTGTGAACTGATGTGAGGTGGTTTTCACAATATGGTAAGTGGAAAAGGCAAACTGCAAAATACTGTTAACATGTAATGATACAGATGCTTGTTTGAGAAAGATACAAAGTGAGGACACACTAGAAACCAGTGAGACTGATTACCTTCATTGGTGGGGAAAGGGTGGAAAGGATGGAAGGATGAGAATGGGACAGGAGAGAGCAGTGGGGAATGACACTTCTCTGAGATATTGTTGTATAGTTTTGACTTTCTGAAACTTCTTTAAACTTTACAAGGATGAAGGACAAGCCAAAGGACAAGTTTATATATTGGAAAATAAACAAAATAAATGAACTCAACTATATGTCGAATAACATGGACACGCTGAAGACAAGACAGAATTAACCTTAATGACTTTTGAATATAAGATTTTGACTATATATCTGTGGGCTAAAGAAGAAAAGAATGTGCACAAATACTGAACTCTAGTTAGCAGGTATGTTTTAAACACTTTTATTTAGATATAATTTATAAACCATAAAGTTCACCTGTTTAAAGTATAGCAGACATTTTCTCAGTGGTTTGGGTTAGCAGTTCTGAAACTACTTTATGTGTATTCTAGAATTTAAAATGTTAAGAAAATATATTGTGGCTAATGAGGGTCAAGTTCTCACTGTCAGAAAAAGGAATTATGAATATGGAAAAAGGAAAGGCTAAAACAAACCATGTGCTGAGGGAATGAAATTGTACATATCAGTAAGGATGCCTATTTTTCAATATATGCAGCAACAGAGACAGATACAGATAGAAATATATACGTGTGCGCGCGCGCATACATACACTTTCTATTTCCGTCTACTGAGAGGATTTAGAAGCAATAAATATATAGTAGCAATGAACACACCTAGCTCCCAGATTCTGGTTTATAAATACTCCATTAAGAGGGACCATACTTTCTTGGAGAAGTGGCTGATTCCAGGGCTGGAGCAGGAAAAGAGCATCTTGTTGTGACAGAAAGCAAAACAAGTACTCAAAAAATGATATAGAGACCTATCAAAAGGATATTCAAGCCAGCTTGAAGGAGCTGCCACTTGCCAAATATAAAACAATTTGATCATCAAAATAAATAAGAGTGACAGATTATAACCCATAGAATCCATGAGTCTACACTGAGATAAGTTAATAAATAAAGCGGGGAGACAGGAGAGCTTATCTGTAAAGCAGTATGTCATCTAAGCAATGTAAAGAATGATGGAATTGGAAAATCAACACTTACCGATTACCAACATAATAGTTGTTTTAGGTGAGAACCATCAATGGATACTAAAGCTGTTAATATTTAGTATAGAAGAGAGTTGGATGAGGACATTTACATAGCATCAAAATATCTCCTCAGAAGATAGCTATTAATTACAAAATTAAAGAAAGAGAAATAGTAACTTTACAGTAGGTATACTTGGAAGACACCACCTGAACCAAGTGATCAAAGCTAACGTCACCAGGAATGGGTCCAACAGCCTCCTGATGTGCTGCCCCGAGAAGACACAAGATCGCCTCTGCGCCATCCCACCAAAGTGCAAGTCCTGACCTAATCACGAGGAACCAAGGGGTAAGCGCAAACAGAGGGCCATTCTGCAAAAGTGGCTTGCACACTTCAAAAATGTCATAAAAGACAAAAGAAAAAAAAAAGGAAAAAAAAAAAGAACAAAACAGACAAAAGAAAAAGAAGAGACTAAAGAACTATTCTAGCCTAAAAGAGACTGACAGACCTAACAACTAAATGCAATATGTGATCCTGGACTAGATCGTGAAACAGGAAAAATATATTCTATTTCTTTTCCTATAAAGAATATTATTGGTACAACTGGCAAAATCTGAATGAGGTCTGCAATGTTAATTCCTAATTTTAATAACTGTACTGTGGTTACATAAGAGAATATCCTTATTTTTATGAAACACACACTGAAGTATTTAGGAATAAAAAGGCATCACGTCTGCAACTTATTCTCAAACGGAATGGGGAAAAGCATTATGCATAGATATGGAAAGAGCATGATAAAGCAAGTGTGGTTAAGACTAACATGCAGGGAATGTGGATGAAGGATATACAGGAATTCCTTGTACTATTTTTGCAGACTTCTTGTAAGTCAGAAATTATTTCGAAAGTTTTAAAAAACTCATCAAATTGTACAATTAAGATCTGAGCATTTCAGTGCATGCAAAATATAACTTTAAAAAATTTTAATAAACATTTTTCAAGTAGGTAAGAATACTATGAAATACTTTCAAACATTGCCAATAAAAGCATAAATTGATGTATTTCTAGAAAGCAAATGGAAATATATTCAAGAACCCAGAAAGAGGTCTAAACTCTTTGACCCTGTAATTCAATATCTATGACTTCATTATAAAGAGATATTCTGGAATGACAAAAATATATATATAACGATTTATGCACAACACTATTCATTCCAGCATTAACTACAGAAGCAAAACCCAGGACAAGATGTGTTAATAAGGGACTAATATTTTTAGTTGTTTGGCTAATTTCTTTCTATTTATGGTAGAGACATGGTCTCGCTCTTGCTCAGGCCGGTCTCGGAACTCCTGAGCTCAAGCAATCCTCCTGCCTCGGCCTCCCAAAGTGCTATCATTATTTTTATACACACACACACACACACACACACACACTATATATATATATATTTTTTTTTTTTTTTTTTTGAGACAGAGTCTCACTTTATTGCCCAGGCTAGAGTGAGTGCCGTGGCGTCAGCCTAGCTCACAGCAACCTCAAAGTCCTGGGCTCAAGCAATCCTGCTGCCTCAGCCTCCCAAGTAGCTGGGACTACAGGCATGTGCCACCATGCCCAGCTAATTTTTTCTCTATATATTAGTTGGCCAATTAATTTCTTTCTATTTATAGTAGAGATGGGGTCTCACTCTTGCTCAGGCTGGTCTCGAACTCCTGAGCTCAAACAATCCGCCCACCTCGGCCTCCCAGAGAGCTAGGATTACAGGTGTGAGCCACCACGCCCGGCCTATATTTTTTTATCTGAAAAATGTAAGTCACTATTAAACTTTACATAACAACATTGGGTCATTCTGAATTGTTTAGAGGTAAAGTGTACTGATGTTGAAAGCTTTTAAAAAATAATGTAATCCACCATATTAACACGCTAAAGAAAAAAATCACACAATTATATCAATTGATGCAGAAAATGCATTTGGCAAAGTTGGACAACCACTTATGACAAAAACTCTCAGATAAACAGGAATAAAGTAGAATTTCCTCAACATCGTACTTGATGGAAATACTGAATGCCTTCCCCTCAAGATCAGGTACAAGGCAAGGATGTTCACACTCATCACCTTCATTCAACATAGGGTAAAAGGAAGAAAAGTAGACAAAGGTAAACAGATTCGAAAGGAAGAAATAAAACTGTCCCTATTCACAGATGACATGATTGTCTGCCCAGAAAATCCCAAGGTTTCTAGGACCATACCACCCTGAATGCGCCCGATCTTGTCTGATCTCAGAAGCTAAGCAGGGTTGGGCCTGCTTAGTACTTGGATGGGAGAAAATCCTAAGGAATCTACAAAAAGCCTCCTAGAACTGATAAATGAGTTCAACAAGGTTTTAAGACACAATACACATACAAAAATCAACTTTATTTATATATACAAGTAATGAACATACAGATATTGACATTAAAGATACCACACCATTTATAAACACTCAAAAAATAAATACCTAGATGTAAATCTAACAAAACATGTATAGGACTTGTCTGCTGAAAACTACAAAACACTGATGAAGGTAATCAAATAAGACCTAAGTAAACGGAAAGACATACCATATTTGGGGATTGGAAAACTCAACATAATAAAGATGTCATGTATTTCCAAACTGATATATGGATTTGGTGTTTTGGGGGGCAGGTTACTGAAATTTTATTTGTCTAAAAATGTTTTATTGACACAAAATATACAATTTATTATCTTTATCATTTTTAAGTGTATAGATTAGTGGTAATAAATACATTTATATATATATTTGTTCCCTTCTTCTATCCCCCCCCACCCCTCCCTTCCCAGCCTCTGGTAACCTCCAATCTATCCTCTATTTTCATGAGGTCTACTTTTTTTTTTAGCTTCTGCATATGTGTGAGAACATGTGGTATTTGTCTTTCTGTGCTTAGCTTATTTAACATAATAGTCCCAGTTTCATCCATTTTGCTGAAAATGACAGGATTTCATTCTTTTTATGGCTGAATAATATTCTAGATATTGACAGCTTTCTTGAAGTACATCAAAAAATTTGATGGATAAATCGATAGAAGAATATACATAATAAATCAAGTATAGAAATATATTAAAGGTGTTTATTACATAGATATGTATTGTACAATTCTTTCAACTTTTCTGTATGCTTGACTTTTTTCAAAATAAGATAATGGCAAAAAGAAAAACAAAAAACCCCCACCCTTACAAGGTATCCTTTAATTTCTATAATCAGTGAGTAATATATTATCCTATTCTTGTTAATTTTTAAACAGTAAGACTGACATGCACACTAGGAAGTGGCTGCTCTATTTTGCAAAGAAAGCAAATATTATCATGATTTCTTGCCTCAAATCATTATGTCCTACTTCTTACTTTCAACCATGGGGAGAGAGACATAGAGACATGGGGCTCTAACTGCAGAAAAGCTATACCTCTTGTCATTTCACGTAAAACATGCAGAGGTGGTTATATTATTGCCTGGCAATGCTATTGCCTGGCAAAATAGGCAATGCTAAATATTTTATATAACAAAATACACCAAAACTGAAAAGATACACATAATGGTAATCACAAATACAGGTTTAACACCAAAGACAAAGGCTGTTAACCATTTTACGGCTTAGAATGACAAAACAACAACTATTTACTCTGAATCATCTAGTTGGATGAAGGGGGAGGATGACAGTGAGAACATGTACAAGAAGGCAGAGAGAACAACATGCAGAAAAATACGAATACAAAGTCCCAAGAGCGAATAACGTATAGCAAAGAACTGGTAGTGCAGCAAGGCTGGAGCTCAGGGTGCAGAATGGCACATAAAGTGGCTGGATAGCTGGGCAAAGTTCTGGATGTCACCGGACTTACAAGTTTGTAGAGTGTTTAGACTTTATCCTAAAGGCAAAATGGTATCACTGCAGAACTGCAGACGAGGGTGGCATGCCCAAATATACACATTAGAAAAATTACTTGGCAGCTGCGTGGAGTAGAGGAGCATCAGACTAGAGAGGAACAGACTAATTAGCAGCCTATTGCAATTCTTCATGGCAGCAAAGATGAAGGAAGAACAGACCAGAAGGCACAGTCCCCATGGTTTCAGAGATATTCCTTATAAAACCATGTGATCTCCCCTCAACTGGCAGCGCAAACTAAAGTTTGGAGCAATATATCAAGCAATTGAATTATCTAAACTTACAACCTACTAATACTAGACACATTCCCATCTGAAAGGGAACTTAGCCTTGAGACAAAAGATTCATCAGGGACACCATGTTTCCAGGAGCCAAAATAGCAGCAACTAACCGTTTGACCCTTTTTGTGCTGGAAAGAAGTACTAAAATCCCAAACCTGAAAGAAAAGGAAGACATAATTAGAAATGCCACTTATTTTTGTCTTTGGGGTTTTTTTGATCTTCGGTTGTCGTTTCTTCTTCTTTCTCATGTACAATCAACCCCAAACCTCAATTAAAAATGATTTTAGGCCAGGGGTGGTGGCTCAGGCCTGTAAGCCTAGTACTCTTGGAGACCAAGGCAGGTGGACTGCTTGAGTTCAGGAGTTTGAGACCAGCCTGAGCAAGAATGAGACCCTGTCTCTACTAAAAATATAAAAATTAGCTGGGCATCATGGTGTGCACCTGTAGTCCCAGCTACTCAGGAGTCGGAGGCAGGAGGATCGCTTGAGCCCAGGAGTTTGAGGTTGCAGTGAGCTCTGATGACGCCACTATACCCGGGGCGACAGAGCGAGACTCTGTCTCAAAACAGAAAAAAAAGATGATTTTACTCTAAGAAAGGAAAAATACTCATAATTGACCATCTGCTTTGGAGTCACAAAGATCTGGGTTCAGACAAATCCCAATCTGCCACTTCCAGCCATGTAACTTTGGGTAAATTTCTAAATCTCTTGAAGCTTCAGTGCCTGTTAGTTCCTTATTAGTAAAACATGAAAGATAACTCTTACTCATCTCACAAGATTGCTAGGAGTATTAAATGGAATAATGGGAGGAAAGCACCAAGTTCAGTGCCTTACATATGAAGCCATCAATGAAGATGGGCACCAAAGGAAACGAAATCAGTACATCAAAGGGATACCTATACACTCATGTTTACTGCAGCACTATTCACAATAGCAAAGATATATATTCAACCTAAGTGTTCATCAACAGATGAATGGATAAAGAAAATGTGGCATACACACACACACACTGAAATACTATTCAGCCACAAAAAAGAATGCAACCTTGTCATTTGCAGCAACACAGGTGGAACTAGAGGTCATTATATCGACACAGTTTTGCCATATTAAAGGTAGCTTGTTTATGCCAGCAGCGAAGAAGCCTGGCAAACGAGTGGCAATGAAACCATGAAAGGCATTTTCCACACCTTGTTGAGAATTCAATATTTTTTCCTCACAAGAAAGGGTCCAAAGCCTGGAAGAAATGGTAGTTGGTGCAAGGTCTGGTGAGTATGGTGGATGACAGACAGTTTTTAAGTCCAGCTTCTGTAGTTTGAGCAGCATTGTTTGTGTGACATGTGGTTGAGCTTTGTCTTCCGAGAGGATTGGCCTGTCTCTATTGACCAATCTCGGCTGTTTATTCACAAGCATCTTCATCATTTCATCCAGTTGGGTGCAGTAGACATCCACTGTAATCAACTGACCAGGTTTCATGAAGCTGTAGTGGATAACACCAGCACTGGACCACAAACACCATTAGCGTTCTTTGATGAATATTCAGTTTTGGACTGTGTTTTGCCACTTCATTTTTACCCAACCATTGTGCTGAACTCTTGCAGTTGTCAAAAAGAATACATTTTTCATCACACAGAACAACACGGTGTAGAAATGGCTCACCTTTATGTCATGACAGCAAAGAAAGGGTACATCAACATCCACCTTGGTCTCAGGTCACCCATGTGGCTCACTTTCAAGATTAAAATCATCAGAATGGAACTTCTCAAACCACCAACATACTGTGTGTTCATCAGCCACATCCCTCCCAAACACTTCGTTGATATTTCAAGCTATCTGCACTAGATTGGTTCCATGACAGAACTCATATTAAAAAATAAGATGAATTTTTAACTTAGCCCTACCTTCACAAAAATTGCTCTAAAGAAAAATTTGAAAGAATCATAAGCCAAAATGTGTGTCTGAAAGATTGAGGATTCACCTTCATAATAAAAATAAAACAAGAAGTGTCAAAGTGAAACATATATAAGGAAATCAGACATTTCATACTTAATAACCTAATAATTTATTTAGGCAAGAATCATCATTCAAACCATGGGTGAGAAGGTTGGGAAACAGAACAGTCATATAGTCTCAAGGCATTATCCCACACATTACTTACTAATTACAAACTGTTGTGTACCTCCTGATATGATTCCCTGAGGACACATTATCTATGTATGTAGTATTATCACCAAAAAGGTTTAATCTGAACTAATCACAAGGACCCAATTAGAAAAATTGATCCATTCTGCAAAATAACTGGCCTAGACTCTTAAAAACTGCCAAGTCGTGAAATTTTTTTTAAAGTGGGGAAACTGTGTTATTCTAGAAGATATTAAAGGTACATGACAATTAAATATAATAAGTGACACCTGACTAGATCCTATGTTTTTAAAAACAAAAACTATAAAGGACATTATTAAAGAAAGTAAGGAAATATGAATATGGTTGTTTATTAAATAACACTACTGTACCAATGTTAAATTTTTTGAAGGTGATAACTCTATTGTATACAGGAGAATGTATTTTTTTCTTAGAAGAGGTATGTTGACATATTTGGGCATGTATGCAACTTACTCATAAAAGGTTCTCAAAGTTATCAAATTACTCTAACTCCAGAGGTTAAAAAGATTATTACCTTGCTTTAGGAAATTAGAATAGAAAAATGCCCATTTACATTTTTTCATATAAAAGAGACAACTGATATATAGAATTAGTAAAAGCAGATTTTTATTTAGGTCTTTAAATGTCAAAACTTTATTATGAAATAATTGCCATAACAGGGTAATCTATTTTTAGGCTCTCAATTTTACTGGCAAATGTGACAGTATATTTGTTTAAAAAATCAAAAAGAACAAAATGATTATTTGGACATCTGTCACTAGGGAAATTTTTAAAACTTCTTCACTTATTTAGCTGAGTACCTGCAAAAGCACTAGGCTAGAACAGACAAAATTGATGACAATTATGTGTTCTGAACTACCAAGGGACTTGGTAAACTGGAATACAACATGAGAAGAGAATACTGAACATGTCAGTGAGTTTTTATTTGTATGACTGTCCACATGAGTAAACTTTATACAGTACCCATTATATATTTTGGTTAAGCTTAAATGGAAGGCACCCCTGACAGGTTCAGCAAGGTAGATGGTCAACTGTAGAATGTCTTAATCTTCAACAGGATTTTAAGGTAAAATTATTTTGCTCAAGTAAAATCTTTATATATGGTTATGTATTACCTTTTGTAACCATATTCTTCATATGAAAGTTAAAAGCATTAGTCTTTAACTCTTTCAAATGAAAGTAATCTTTTCTATTGTAAAAGCATTCTTTATAACCTCTAGAGGTAGCTTTAGAGGCCAACTGTACCTTTCCAACTTTATTCTTTATTAGCTTTATTCTTTATTCTTTGCATTATTTAATGTCTCTCTCAGTTCATACGTCTTATAAAATGGAAACAATTAAAACCTACCTCATAGGTAAAATGCCTTTGCCTAGTCAGGAAAGAAACTCTCTACTGGCAGAATTTGGTACTTTTAACTTGGCTATTTACCAATTGGTTCTAGGCCTACTGTGTGGGCAAGGAGGAAGAATGTGGCAATATGCAGAAACACATGGAAAAACCTAACACAGTGCCTTGTTTGTAGGTGGATCTATAAAAATATGTGTTGATTGGTTATATTATCAAAGGGAATGAGGAAAAAAGTTTTTGTGAGAAGTCAGAGAGAACTAAGAAGGTCAAAATGTAAATGCTAGGTATTTAATTTACATGATTATAGTCCTTAACAAACCAAAAATGGGGGGACTATACCTTATAAAATATACATAGCTTAAAAACAAAAAGGCTATCGGAAAAGATTTTGCATTAGCACATTTAAATCACTTAACACGTTAATTCAAATCATTACGTGTTCAAACATTTTGGCCAATAAAATGGAATCAATCATGTATCTGAAACTCAGTAGTGATAAAAACAAAATGTGATATATCCTAAAGTACAAAGTATGAATAAATATTAAATATTAATGATTCTAATTTTCAAAAATATAGTCTTTTTACTTTTCATTTAGTCAGTGGTGTCTTATTTATCTGGCTTCCATCTGTATTATCAGCAGGTTACCTGGACCAAATGAAAGTAAGAACCAAACCCAGCAGCTCCTTGTGGGAGCTGCCATCTGCTCTAGGTTGGTTCTTCTCCATCTCCGCAGCCAGTTTCGACAAGAAGTCTCATTCACCAAGCCCACTACTAGAGGCTCCGATCTGTTTCTGTCTCCTAACTCCTACTCTGGCTTCTCAGCAACTGTGAGACAGGCACGTGGCAGCACACACGGGCAGTGAGGGATGATGGCTCTGTGGACCTACATGGGAACCTTAAACCACCAGGCCCCAGGGGAGAGTAGGAAGTACAGACGTTGGGCAGCCAGACTATAGAGATTTTGATCAAGCTGTGTTCTCTTGATTATACTGATACACAGTTTTGAGTGGTATCATCAGATAATCTCATACTCTGTTTTTAACATACCACTCAAAACTCTTTATCAACATAAATTCTTCTTTAAAGCTCTGCTCATCAATAAAGAAGGAGAATCTTTATTGTTATGAGGATGAAAAATCTTCACGTTGTAAAGATTCAACTTGGACATTTGGTCAGCTCTAAGTGGAATCCTCTCCAATATCCTAATATAATCATGAGCTACCAAATCACTCTGATATTCTCCATTATATATTTTTTTAAAAAGGTTTTTCTCTTCATTGAAATAAAAGTACTATATGCACATTATGAAAAATGAAAACTACAGAAAAGAAAGAAGATGGAAAGTGTATATACATGTAAATTGCCAAAAATAATTTAATACACTTCATTCCAGGACCTTTTTTCCTATGCACAGGCTGGCTTTCTATTTCTGCAGGGGAGGGGCTTGATGGAGGGTGTGAAGAGGATGGTTAGGTGCACTCA
Organism: Mirza zaza; assembly: GCA_008750895.1. Classification (NCBI taxonomy): domain Eukaryota; kingdom Metazoa; phylum Chordata; class Mammalia; order Primates; family Cheirogaleidae; genus Mirza; species Mirza zaza. Next base: position 11,572 of record VSMD01089972.1, read on the forward strand.
TTTGTCTTCATTCGATCACTCATCAAAAAGAACAGAGCATCTGGGTGTACCCAGCAAGGTCTGAGTGTTTGGGTGGATCCAAAAATAAAATGACATTGCTACTGTAGTCTAGTCAGAAAGCTAAGTTACATGTGCCCAAAGAGGAACCATGTTTCAGTGAAAGGCACAGGCTTATGTTAAAATCCCAATTGCAGACTCTTTTTGTTGTCATGATGGAATAACAAAAATTAGGCTTAACCTCCTGCCATAAGAAGCCATAAAATTGGGCAAAATACACAAAACAACTGCTTTCATGCATTGGGAAACAGGTAATGCAGGACTATGGCCCCTAAGAGAAGGAAAACAAATGAGATGAGCCCTCCAACTGTCCTAGCTTTTGCGTGGAGGCAATTTCTAGACTGTGGGTACAAGGGGGGATAAGTCAAATGGGAGCTAGTTAGGCTTGCTGAGTTGAGGGGGCGAAGGCAGCTGGAAGTTTCAGGGCACATTTCTGAAAAGGAGGATCTATGCCAAAACAGTTCCAGAAACCTGCCTAAAGATGCCCTTGAGTTTTTGCTGAGTACTAAAACTATATGTACCTAGAGTAAAATTTTACAAGGTTGGGCAAGAAGTACCAGGGACTATAAGCTAAACAATTCCAGAATACACACAAGGTTGAGGGGTGTCTGAGCTCCAACCAGCCTGAGTCAAAGTCCTCCCCGGGGCCCTTAGCAGGGTGCTCAGCAAAGATACTGGAGGGGGCCAGGCCCTAGGAATTTAAGCACCATCCCTGGCACAAATGCTACCTTAGATCTAACAAAATTTTAAAAAGGCTTTGAACATGATCTAAAAAGTAGTAACTTAGCTGCCTACCAAACCAAAGCCCAGCCTTCTTTAAAGGAAGACAACAAAAACAAAACGCAGACACTCAGTAATGTAACATTCACAACGTTATATCCAATAAAAAATTACTGGACTACTTGCCAAGAACCAAGAAAATGTGATTCTTTCATAGCAGAAAAATTCATCAATATAAACAGACCCAGAATGACAAAAATAAATGGAACTATTAACAGTTACTATAACTACATATAAGTATTTAATGGAAAACATGAATATAACAAGGAGAAAACTGGACGATGCGAAAAAGAACAAGACAAAACTTCTAGACATAACAGTATAATATACCACATAAACATTTGATTGGATGGGATTAGCAGGATATTAGAACTGCATTCGAAAAGATCAGTGAAAACTTGAAAAAAAAAAGAGATATAACGAAGACGACACTGTAAAAATAAAAAGTAAAATAATACAAAAATTAACTTAAAAAAGGTAAGAAAAGAGGAATACAGTGAGAGACAACAGATTGGACAAAAAAATCATAACAAAAAACCACCATATAGCAAGATGAGGGATTTAAACTCAACTGTGGTAGGCAGCTCTAAACTGGCCCGCAGGGATTCCTGCCTGATGGTGTTTATGGCCTTGTATAATCCTCTCCAGTATTATGCTTCTAATCAATAGAACATGGCAACGTTAAGGGAATGTTACAAAAGATTCCCATTTTTGTCTTGCTAGCAGTCTTCTCTTTTACTGGCTTTAATAAAGGAAGCTGCCATGTTGGAAGACCCAGGTGGCATGGAACTTAGAGTGGCCTCCAGCCAACAGCCAGCAAGGAACTGAGCCCTGAGTCTAACAGTCCTCAGGGAATTGACTCTTGCTAAGGACGTAAGTAAGCTTGGAAGCAGATCCTTCCCTAGCCGAACCTTTAGATGAAACTCTGGCTGACACCCTTAGTGTAGGCTCCGGAGAGGCTCTGAGGCAGGGATACCCAGCTAAGCCTGAATTCCCAAACCATGAGATAATAAATGTATGTTGTGTTAAGCAGCTACAGGTTAAAGTATTAATAATGTGTTACACAGCAACAGAAAATATACCAGCCATGAAATTACCTTAAATGTATATGATATAAACATTGCAATGCAAAGACATCGATTGTCAGACTAGGCTTGTTACAGATGGGGTAAAGGTGAAAGCAAGGGAAAAGATATCCCATGTACTGCTAAGCTTAAGAAACTTATGGGCTATATTAATATCAAAATAAAGGGTACACTTTAGGAGAAGGATGATTACCAAGGATGGAAAAACATTTCATAATATAAAAGGATCAATTCACCAAGAATACATAACAGAGCCTCAAAATACATGAAGCAAAAATAATACTGACGAAGAAATAAACAAATCCACATTGGTAGCTGAAGTTTCCAGCATTCCTCTCAGTAATTGGTAGAACAAGTAAAAAGAAAATCAGTACGGATACAATGACTTGAACCATCTTATCAACATACTGGACCTCGCTGACATTTACGTAACATTCCACCCACCTGGGTATATGAAACATTTGTGGTCATTTAAGAAATGTACACACCTTCATGAGAGAGTATACTTTAAATAGCTTCTGTGTAATAGTTGAAGAAAACAAAAACCAAAATTCTTTCTAAAACCACTGGACCCAGACAGTCACATTAAGACTAAGTTCTTGGATTTCTTTAAATTTCAATTTTTTTAGTCCTAATTTAATCTGATTGATATAAATTTAAATTCCTTAATCTGGAAAATTCTCCAAATTATAATATTTGGGTATCCAAATAAAATCTTCAACTTTTTGAAGCTGCAAGCATTTTGCTTCTGTTCAGGGTTAAGAAAACATTCAGCAATCAATTAAGCAGCTACTCTACTTCTGTGCACAAACAAGCACGCAATTATGCAATGAGATATTTCATTAGTTCATCAGCAAATCATTACTTAACCAAGTTCCATGTCTTTGAATAAAAGAAGAGACTAACAGAAATATAGACAGGGACAGAAAAATCTGAAAATATATTAGAAAATATATTTAGAAAATATATTAGAAAAATAATACTTCCTTATCTTAACAACAGGTCTGGTTAACTACCACTGTTACTCTTTGCTTGAGAAAAACAGTACACACACATACATCTTTTTCAGCATGTTAATTTTATTTGTATTTTAAACATCAATCAAGAGCCACACAATTCTCTAGTACGTTCAATAACTGGTTGTGACCAATTGCTAAGCAAATTTCACTTTCATTTCCATTTTTTCTTTTCTTTACTAAGAAGACCTAAAATAGCCTGGGTTTCTAACAGGTTATTATAATATGATAAAATAAATTTTATTTTTACTACCAATTTTAAGAGGCTTGGTTGATAGCATAAGTCAATTTATTTGTCTGTGTCCCATTTTTAAACTCATTCAAAACATGTTACATTCCTACAACAGAATCACATATCAAATCATAAGACATTTTTGCTTGTGTGGGACTCTTATTTAATAGTTAAAACTTTGTGTATTCATCTAAAGGATCAACTAATTGAAAAGAAACATGCAAGGGAGGAAACAAACCATACAAAATTCCCCAACAAACCTGACCCTTCCCAATGTGGAATGTTGTTCACCCCTGGAATTTCACACATGCCACTCAAAGACTTTAGATGAGACTACCATGAGGCTGTTAGCAGTTAAGGCCAACTATAAACCAAATAAATCCTAATTACCCATTTCCTTAAGCTGTCCAGGCTCCAAATCTCTTGGGTTCTGCCCTTCTCATTTATTTTTAGCACTATATTCTTTTTTTAAAAAAAGAAATGTATAACAATGCACAATACAATATTCTAAGAGGATCCAGATTAATTGGAAAACAACTTACAAATCTGTGTAAGTGATCTTAAAGCATTATCTAAACAACTGCCATCACACCAAGATTTCATAGAATATCCTAAGATACTAGAACTGTTTCTGTTTTCATATATTCTAAAGGTCACTGTGAAGCAAGCAATCATGTATATACATATATGTATGAATATATATTTGTTTTTAAAAGATAATTTGTAAACTCAACTTCTTTATTAAATGATTGGGTTAATAATGAAAAAAACTTAATTTAGAGATGTGATTATGACATAGATTTCCTGGAATCATAAAGAAAAAGAATTTAGAAGACAACTCAGAACAAGAAATCTCTTTAAACATCACAAATAAGTATTTTATTACTTCAAAATACCAAAAGTCTTCTGTATAGTACTTATCATATATATCAAATGCCTTAAAAGAGTCCCAGAAACCATATCTACTGTCTTCATCTCTTCAGAACAAGTACATAAGAAGGAGAAAAATCTATAAATCAGTCCTCGATGACAGAGGGTTTGTTTAGGAGTTTACCAAATGGAACGACTCTGCTGGAATTCCTTCAAGTAGCCTGTGAAAATGTCAGAATGGAGTCTGTTTTGGAGGTCATAGTCCCTAGAGAGCTCTGAGTTTTGGCCTGTTTGTCTTTTCACATGCTTTAATATTTGAAAATCCTTTTTTGTAGACACTGACTGATGCCCAGGGAATGCTAGGATTGTGGGAACTGGCAGTACCAACGAGAGACGAACTTCATGGGAAATCGGCGCCTACTGCATTTGCCCTCTCAGCGCTAATCGGATAAGATGCTCTTCAAATGTTATAAGGTACATGTTGAGACATTAAGGAACTGCATGTCATTTTGACTTCTTTAAAAAGAAATACTTGTAGAAAATAGGGACAAAGATTAGTGGGACAATTAAAAGAAACTCTAGGTTATAAAAGACCGTGTTGGAAACTCTGAAAAACTATATTCACTTAGTATGAACTGAAATACAGTTAGCCCTGGAACAATATGGGTATGAGCCACATGGATTCATTTATGCACAGATTCTTTTCAATAAATATATTGAAAAATTTTTTTTGAGTTTTGCGAAAACTTGAAAAAACCTGCAGACGAACCATATAGCCTAGAAATATGGAAAAAATTAAGAAAGAAGTATGTCATGAAAGCATAATATATATATAGATACTAGTCTATTTCATCATTTACTATCATAAAATATACATAAATTATAAAAAGTTAAAATTTATCAAACTTACACACACACAGACCATCCATGGTGTCATTTACAGTCGAGAGAAATGTAAACAAACTTAAGGATGCAGCACTAAATCGTAACTCCACGAAAGTAACTATAGTACACACTACTACTGTAGTTTCATAGTCACCTCCTGTTGCTACTGCGGCGAGCTCAATCAAGTGTTGCAAGTATCCGCCTAAAATGTTGTGTGATGCTTATCACTTCCATGTGAGCGGCTTGTCTCTCCAGTAAAGTGTGTATCTTGCAGTTCTCCTGTATTTTTCATGTTTAGCACAATAGCGTAAACTCTGAATAACACCATGGGACCCATACAAAGTGCCATTAGCAATGCTGGAAGTGCTCCCAAGAAGCAGAGGAAAGCCACGACATTACAAGAAAAGGCTGAATTGCTTGATATGTACTATAGATTGAGGACTGCAGCTGTGGCTGCCCACCATTTCACACAGGTGATTCATCTAGTAAACAAATGACATAAACTTATGGTATCAATAAATACAGTATACAGTAAAGATTATCTTAATAATATTTTCATCTCTCTAGCTTATTTTATTGTAAAGATATAGTATAGAAGGCATATAATGTATAAAATATGTGTTAATTAACTATTTATGCTATCAGTAAGCCTTCTGATCAACAGTAAGCTATTAGTAGTTAAGTTTGGGGGAGCCAAATGTTCTATGTAGCTTTTTTGCTACATACTTGTAAGTACCCCTAACCCTTGCATTGTTTAAGGGTCAACTGTACTGCATTCTCCAAATATACATACTAGTAACAAATAGTTAAAGTGCTAACTGGGTGTGCCTGTGCCATTTTAAATAACTGCCTTAGATTAATTTATCTAATCCTCATAGCAATCTTACAAAGCAGGTGCTAGTATGATCCCCATTTTGCCAATAAGGAAACCAAGGCAAAGGGAGGGTAACTATTTGGTCCAAATTCACATAGCCAGTAATGGTATAGCTGGCTCTAGACTTAGGGTGGCTACAGAGTTGGTCTCTTAGCCATCATGCATGCTGCCTCCTTCATGGCATTTTATCATCGAGCATGCAATGCTGGGTAACTGTAACATGTTCTGAGTGCTTAGCAGGTACCATGTATGTGCTAGTCACTTTAAATGATTTCATTTAATCTTCCCAACAACCTATGCGGTGCATCTAAGAATATTCCTATTTATGGATGACACACAGGCTTTCAGGGGACTGACACCACACATCTAGCACAATGGAGTAGCACTAACTAGGCTTGGTTTTACAGCACCCTTCCTTTAAAACTAGGTCCTTCTTCCTGTCAGTTATCTCCAAAAATCATCTCTAACTTAATTTTCCATATATAATCAGGGGAATTACTTTTAAATATCTATGTGCCCAACAATTTATGAAAAATACTATATTCTGAACTGCCAACACTGTACCAGAGGCTTAAAATCTAGGAATTATTGTAGGGTAAGAGACATAATGATAATGCAATAAATGTTTGCTAACAGTAATTTTTAAAAGTACCCTGATTTCCACCCTTAAAATATCAATTTCTTAATACTCTGGGAGATCTGAGTATTCTGATATGGCAAACTTTTTTTTCATATAATACATGATGGTTGTTTGATCAAGCAGTCCAATCAATATTCTTCTTAACTGCTATGTCGGGATCAAGGCTTCTGTCAAAGAGGATCTTCTATTTTGTAGCTATGAATGGCAAATCTGTAGAGAGTGCTGACCCATTCTAACACTTGTCAGTTTTTAAACTTAGCCTACAAGAACCAAAGGCAAGTTATGAATCAGACTTTTTGCTTTTCTTATGTCTTCATTAAACACAGAGGTCATATGTCAAAAATTAAAGTTGGTGAAAACAGACACCCAACTATTAGTGTTTTCTTAATGGAAACAACAACATAAATGACCATAAAAGAATATGAATACTTTGGGCTCTGAAAAAAAGTTAAAACATTTGTCTTTTAACTGATAGTCTGACACTACTACAAAAGTGTTATCACATACTTGCCAACCCTTGAAAACCATGAAGAGAAAGATACTGCGTATTCTAAATTAGATACATTATTTTTGAGAATAACATAAATTAAATCAAATTTTCCTTTCTTTAAAATATAGTGGGAAAGTCTGACTAATTGAGAGAGCTGGCATGTATGTTCAATAATACAGCCATGAGGAATGTATTAAGCAGCAACATGACCAATTCATATCTATGGAAAATGCTAGCAGTTAACTAAGATGGAAGTTATCTTCCATTCTTTCTATTTCTGCTGCCCAATGAAAAGCACAAGGCAAAAGTGATAATGAGATATACGAACACATGATGTAATGAGGAAGGGCAGCCAGGGAAAGACACATGGACTGGAAGCTACCGTACGGATATTACAATGGGCATACTGTGATACAGAGAGCGTCTTGCACTTACCCGTGCTCACAGACTGAGTCAGCAGAGGAGACTGGAGTCCTGACTCCCAAAAGACTATACTTCCTGTCAATAATAGTGAGGGCAGTTGGTGAGGGTTGGAGAGCCAATAGCATGGATTAATTTAAAGGAGTCAGAAAAACACTGGCGATGATATTTGCTAACTTGTCTGGATGATTATTAATTATACACCAAAGTGATACCTCCAATACATTTGTTGTTCAAACATAATTGTCTTGTTGCTTTCTGTCACACTAGTACTTTATTACTGATATCTTAAAATATAAGCTAAAGAACAAAGGAAGAAAAATAATCATGGATAATTTTTTCCCCAGCACACTCCCTGTATTTATTAGGGTCTTTTAGCAGTATAGAGAACTCCTAAGGTAGAGAACAGGTGTCCAACATCTATCTTTTCTCTTTCTTTCTTAGCTACCAGAGGTCTGTGTGGTTGCGTTAGGTGGCAGACCTAAGTAAAAAGAGCCCCACCTTAACTTTACTACGTCTCTCAGCCCAGCAGAGGGCTGGGAACTAGAGCCCAGCAGAACTATTCAATTCCAAATAGTCTTGAGAGGTCTGAGTAGCTAGGAGGTTACAGTTGAGTAATACTTATTAATTATTTATATATTATCTTCTATAATTGCTTTCTGAGGAACAGCAAAGATTGTTTCTTAATAAATTAGTTTCAGTTTATTTCCTCTAATATAAATCATATGTTGGACTGTAGTTTTATGAAAATTATCTCAAATACTCTATATAAGAAATAATGTACTTCTATGACTCTAGTAACTCTAGAAAAGTCTTGTAAAATTTTTAAGCAAACATTTTTGTAAGTTTAAGATGATAAACCAGTCTCACTGCTGGTTTAAGCTGCAAATTACTATTATGTTTTAATTCTTACTTTTAATAAATATGTTAATTGCCTATGCCCCAAAGGCATTTCTATAAGAGGACATAATTTAAAGACTGAGTAAATTACTCAAAATTAGCCTTCAGGGGTGCTACACCTGGAGTCTTGCGGATACACCTTTGAAACTGCAGACTTCATCCACGCCCTCAGCGATGACTAGAGCGTGCGCATGTCAGCGTTCTGACACTGCTAGGCCAGCAGATCAGACTCACTGCCAGGTACGAATGGGAGTGGTGAGTTGATGCACATCCCCCTCCCTCCCTCTATACACAGTGTGGGTGTGTCCAGCCATGTACTGAAGCCACTAAATCCTCAGGGACAAAACTATCTAAATAAGAAAACCAGATTAGAAAAAAAAGAACGTGAAGTTACGGGTGCTTATTTACACTGCGAAACAAAATATGCTATTTATTAATAGGAGACTTTATAAAAGCAATTAATGAAAGAGAGTACCTCACCCTTAAGGTACTTATAAGGCTTCCTTTTCCTTTTGACAGGTTCAAAGAGATTGTAATAAACCAAGAGTATAAGAGCTACCATAAATAATTAGGATTTTCATTTGCAGTAATCAGGTGGTTTATAGTGGGGTTTTAAGCTATAATTGTATTTAGTGTAAGTCCTAAAGCCTAATTTTAAAAGACATTAAAAACTTGACTAAGTAAAATTATATCCAAGGAGTATGTATCTTCTCAGTCTAAGTACTCTACTCTAGCAGGAAAATAAGTTATCTAAATGTATCAAAATGGTTATTAATATCCTTGAGAATTACATTAAGTATTCAGGATCCTCAATATGTTAACAGCAAAGACAAGATAATTTTATAGAAAATTATTCATTTCTATTACCTCCAGTACAGAAAGGGAAAGCAAGAGCCCCACTGTTCTGTCTTGGCTACGTAGCATTTGCTTGCTTCCTGCCCATTTATGACACTATGAGGATCTTCTATCTGGCTGACTGCTCCAAAGAAAAACGGAAATTTCCTTTCTTTCCCTTACTAACCTCTATTCAGCTATCCCAGTTCATGTACAATCTCAGGAACCCAGTTTAGTCCAAGACAAACGCCTAATACCTTTGCACATTTCCGAACACCTGCACTGACAGTAAGCCTAACAGGTTAATGAGGAGTAGGGAAATGTTTTCAAAGTAAAACCCAAAGAAAAGATCAGCTGTGGACATATGCCATTTATTTTCTGTAGTGCAAGGCAAGCAGTTTTCCTTGGCTGGGTTCCATGGCTAGGATAAGTTCATCTGACTGTTCACAAATATATTAACATATGTATTGAATCCAAAGGAAAGAGCCACCTTATGTCCCCTTGTGTGTCACAAACATTAGAATTATTTTTTTCTCTAGTAAGTGATCATTCAGGAACAGAAAAGATGGCTCAGAATGGTTCAGTGTGATAAATTTAATGAATGGAAAAATCACAGAAAAAAATTTCAAGATGGGACTATAAACTCTAAATCCTAACAACTGCAGTAACTAGTAATACCAAAGCTTAAAATAAGAATAACAAATAAGTCTTTCCTCTTTATTGAGGCCTAAAACATGCTTACCTCCATATTAAATACAGTTTGAAAAAGCCTTTTGATTCAGAAAGAAGAAGGTGGCAGATACTGCTTTTACAAAGTGTGAAATCTGATGGCCTGTGGGGCATCTGTGACCATGTTAACATGACTGATATTCACCTTAGCAACAAATGGACTCGGAGACATACCACGAAGTATTAAAACACCAAACAGATTTTAAAAATGGAAATCTGCATTAACTTCTCTGCTTACTCTATAATATTACTAATACTGCCAATGACTTAATAAAAGCTTGCATTCACCAATCAGCAACCTCTAGGGCTGCTCTGCCTGAAAGCTCACCAGGCTTGCAAATGACCTCCTGAGTGAACAGCTTCCCGAACCTCAGGGTCCCCTTGCAGTGTGGGCACAGGCAAAGAGCTGCAGCTCTTTCAGTGACGTTGTTTCCACCCACTTTGACTTGCTCTGCTTTTATGCTCCTCTTAAGCAATAAAAGACCTGTGGCTTTCACTGATTTCCTTTTTATTCCCAGTACTGACCATTCAAAGGGACGTTAATATTGAAACATAACATAGATCTAATATGTATATAAAACATCAAAACAAAGCTCAATGTCCCTGTATATGTACTGTTTTAGTAAAGACAGAGTTATATATATATTTCTGTATATCCAATTTCCTTCATGAGGGGCTCACTTCTTGGGAAAAGTTAATTGCCTAAACGGTCGCTTTACTTTTGAGGTGCTATTTTGGCTACATTCAGGGGTAAAGAAAAACTCTAGTTTATCTTTACTAAACATCTTGCATATCTGCTCCAGTAGGGAAGTATCTTGCCACTCCATTATCATTCCCAACATAAATATTAATCAAAAATAAGGGAAGATCCTGGAATCATTACTTAAATGTCAACTTCATTTTCCTTGTAGTTTATTTATAAACTATCACATATAATTCTTCTATACATTAATACCGAATTGAAATATCTCAATTTTTCCCCCAACAGATAATAATTCTAACAACTGATGAATTTGATTATTTCAGAGTATCTCAACAGCACTCTGTATCAATTAATTTTGAGGCCAACACCTACATTTTGTATATGATTTAAACATGGCATTAAGACGACCTATAAAAAATGAACATATGTGAGAAAAATCATTAAGAAATCATGGTCCTGTCATCTATATATTACTTGATGTGAATATACTCTGCTCACATAATTGTCAAAAACTTAGATTCCTTTTTTAATTTAACATTTTTGTTTTTTAAATTGATAAAAATTGTATATATTAATCATGTACAACATGTTTTGAAATATGTGTATACTGTGGAATGGGAAATAGTTAACATACGTATTATTCACACACTCTTTTTTGTAGTGAGAACATTCAAAAATCTACTCTCTTAGCAATTTTCAAGAATATATTGTTATTACCTATAGTTACTATACTGCACAATAGATCTCTTGAACTTATTCCTCCTAACTGAAATTTTATATCCTTTGACCAACATCTCCCCAAAAACCTAGATTTCTGATAGTTTACAAGGTTTCCTTTTATGCCTTGGAACATGTATGCAAATTAAGCTAATAAATCGTAAGCCTGAAATTAGAGTACATGCCTGAATACAAGGTAAGGTTTCTAACTTCCTGAAGTCACTTACTAGAAAAGAGGGAATTTTCTCATAGTTGACTCCTTACACAGTATTTCATATTATGAGATGTTCCTTCATTTACTCAATATTGAACAAAAAAGTACTCTTGGGTAAAGCACATTGGCTTAAAAATCAATTTCATTCGAAGCTGTTTCTAGGCTTACAGAAATATGTTAATGAGAATCAGGAAAAAAAAATCAATACATTAATTATTCCCAGTTATAACCTCAAAATTCAAAGTGTTGGATATTGCTACAAAGATGTCACCATTTCATCTACCCCCTAAGAGTTTATAAGGAGCCACTACCCTCCATTTGGGTTTACCTCACATCAGGGCATATACATTAACTTCTGTAAGAGAATGTAATGAGCTGTATCAAGTAAATGACCAGAAAGTACCAACTTTCCTCACACACTTCCCTCCTCTGCTACAGATGACCATTTCTTGTGAGCAGCTGTATGTTCTGATTTTACACCAATTCAACTCTTATTTTCTTTCAGGGTGATAATCTGGACATTAAACTGGTCCAGGTATGCTGTATAAGTCTGATCATATTTAGTCAAGTTTCAGCAGATGTGGCTGTATCTTCTCAGCCACGGTCTAAGGTAAAGCTAGGCTTCTCACTGATGGAAGGTCTGACAGCCATCCACAGTTTAACAGTCAACCACAGCTTCCTAAAGCTTCCTAAAGGCGTTGACAGCACCTTAGCTATGATGTTTGATTGGTTTAAAGTCTAAACCAATCAAACAGTCAAGGGTTGTGCTTAACAACAGGATTCAGATACAAAGCAAAACATATCAAATTTGAAGGGCGAACAAGTACATGCCAAAGCTATGTATTAAAGGACTAAGAATAGTGGTATATGTATGTATGTCTTTTATCCGTTTTCCTAAATAAGATAAGGCCAATAATGAGAAGGACCGGAAAACACTCAGAACTCAGAAGAGAAGTAACAAGGTACATTAAGGAAGCATTCTGTAGAGAAATGGTTTTATTTTTTCTGGCTTTTAAAACTTAAAAAATAGGGCCGGGCGTGGTGGCTCACGCCTGTAATCCTAGCACTCTGGGAGGTCGAGGCAGGAGGATCACTCAAGGTCAGGAGTTCGAAACCAGCCTGAGCAGGAGCGAGACCCCGTCTCTACTAAAAATAGAAAGAAATTAATTGGTTAACTAAAAATATATAGAAAAAATTAGCTGGGCATGGTGGCACATGCATAGTCCCAGCTACTTGGGAGGCTGAGGCAGAGGAATTGCTTGAGCCCAGGAGTTTGAGGTTGCTGTGAGCTAGGCTGACGCCATGGCACTGTAGTCTGGGTAACAGAGTGAGACTCTGTCTCAAAAATAAATAAATAAAAAATAAAACTTAAAAAATGTATTTGTGAATGTAAGACTCATCAGAACTGTGGAAGTATAGTCATTCCAGTTAAAATTCTTAATTCTGCCATTTTAATACATATGCTTAGGGTATTTGTAAATTTTAACATTACTCTGTATTTGTTAAAGTATTAAAATTCAGTATACATCATCTATCTCTATTCATCTATGTTAAAAAATTGACAGTATTGTGTTTTTTCTGGCAACTCTGGGATGCCTGTGACCAATTAAAACTTCCTGAACAGATAATGAATAGAAAATATTTTATATATAAGGATGAGCCAGTCGAAGACTGAGAATATGGTCATATCCTATATCCATTAATATAAAAAATACTCAAGAAGTTCTTGCCTTCTTAGTGATCACTGAGATAGCTTAAATTCTATCACTTCTGAAATGAAGGTGCAACACACAGGAGATGGAGAAAGCGGGAGGAGAATGTCGTTATGCCTAGGATCTATTTCGCAGGCACAAGAAGCCACTTTCCAATGCCATTCCAGCATGGAACCTTCTGCTTGTGATTCAGCTAAAATGGCTGAATCTAAAAGTGCTCAAAGGTAATGTCGCTACTAATGATACTTACTGAGAGATTAATGAAAGAATTGGATGGAAAGTGAAATTCTGCCTGTTACTCAAAACCACCCAGTGCCCTCTGTGGGGTTCTCCTCCATACAGACTGCTGAAAAAGATTACTACCCAAGAGGAATAAGCTGGGCTCACAAAGAGGGTACATCTTTAAAGCAATGTTCCCACCGCACATGCTGAAGAACTCACCATTCTTCCTTTCGTTCAGAGGGGGTAAGTGCTGACTGGACTGCAAGGAAAGTTCCTGGAATTCATGAGCCACGGCTTCGCTCTGAGGACTTGGAGCAAGATGGGCTAAAGGTCCCAATTCATCCTCGGTGTCTATGGCCCCTGTGTGATCCATTGTGTTCCAGCCACTGGTAACAGGGAGTACGAGACACCTCTTAAACGTAGCTTGCTGAAGACACTGCCAAAATAAAGAATGTGTAAATAAATGGTACGTTTATTTTTCTCCAATTTGCACAAAAGTATTAAAATGAGAACCCTGGGTTCTAGTCCAGTTTTACCATTGTGTGGGCATTAGCAATTCATTTCCCCTCTCTGGACCTCAGATTCCCTGTCCAACACACAGGAATAATAGACTTCTCACCTAAGAGAGCACTTACAAGGTAAACAAAAGTTGAAAGATACTCTGTGTAATTCTTTATACAATGGACTAAAGAAAGTTAAGAGTCACTGGTGCCATTATTTAAAGATTTTAATGCATTATAAAATGAAGTCAACTAATGCTGATGAAAATAAAGCAGTCGGGTTTGAAAATTCATTTTAACTCTTACATATCAAGTCATTTTTAATTAGTCAACATTCTTCACAGCAACCAGAAATGTTTCAGATAATGAAACATCAGCCTGTGTCTCAGAGCAAGAACTACAGAAAAGAGAACTTTCAGCTAACGCACAATGGACATACAGTTCATGACAAAGAAACAAATTTTTAAGTCACTGAGATTTGACGCTGTCTGTTACCACAGCATAACCTGGCCCATTCTGACTGATACGGAAATCAGCAACAGAGTGGCAACGATACCACAAAACATCTAAATATGCAGCAAGCTTAGGGGCTAAACAGCTGAAGGCAAGAGAACTGATATAGGAATCTAAAAGGATGGTGGGTCCATGTTATGCAGTGGCTACACATTTGATAAAACTGCTGCCTGCTTATTTAGTAGCATCCCATACCACTGTTCATGCATTCACTTACTGATGGACATGTGGGTTGTTTCCAGTTTTTTACTATTATAAGTAAAAATACTCCTACACAAGTATTTATATGGATATATGCTTTCATTTCTCTTGAATAAATACCTAGAAGTGAAATGGCTGGAGCATATGGCCACACTGTACATTTAAATTTTTAAGAAGCTGACACACTGTTTTCCAAAGTGGTTGTACCATATTGCATTTTTACCAGCAGGGTATGAGGATTCCAATTGTTCCACATCCTCAACAATACTTCACATGGTCAGTCTCTATTTTAGTCATTTTAATGGGCAATTAGTATTGCACTGTGGTTTTAATTTGCATTTGCCTAATAACTAATGATGTGCATCTTTTAATGTGCCATTCTTAGATCTTGATTGGCTAAGTATCTGACCTAATCTTTTGTTCATTTTTAAAATTAGGTAGTTTATTTTCTTGTTATTGAGTTTTAAAAGAATTTTAAAAATATATTCTAGACACAAGTGCTTTATCAGATATGACTTGCAAATATTTTATCCCAGACTACAGCTTATTTTTTTATGTTCCTAACAGTGTTTTGTGAAGAGTAGATGTTTTTAATTTGATAAAGTTCAATTTATTAATTTTTTCTTTATGGATGTTTTTGTTGCTGTAGATAATAAATCTTTGATTAGCTGAAAGTCACAAAGATTATCCCTATGTTTTCTTCTAGATATAGTTTTATGTTTTCCTTTTCATTTAAGTTTATGATCCATTTTGAGTTAATTGTGTATATGCAGTGAGATACAAATCAAAGTTCTTTATATTTTTTAAGGTTTTTTTTTGCATATGGATATCAGATTGTTCCAGTTCCATTTTCTTGAAAAGATTATCTTTCTCTACTAAAATGCCTTTGCACCTTTGTTGAAAGTCAACTGACCATGCATATGTGGATCTATTTCTTGACACTCTATTTAGTTCCCAAAAAGGAGTCAAAAAGGGGGAGCCCCTAAATTTTGTATATAAACTCTGCCCCAAGTCTTGGCTGATCTCTAAACTATGCATGTGCAGGGCAGGGACTCCATGCAGCCCAGCTAAGGCAAAAAGAACTGAATTGAGATGTCAGAGGCTGCCCACCCTGGAAAGACGGAGTTTGCAAAAGTAAGTGCAGCAAAGTAAACACACTAAAACAAAACAACACTCCTAAGAGTGAACCTAACAGAATCTAGAGTCTCTACAACTGTCAACCAGAATTCCATATACAATGGAAATACTCTTTAATAATTAAGGATTGTCACCAGCAGACACATTATGTAAGAAATTCTTTAAAAACTTATTCAGGCTAAAGAGAAATGATACCAGATGAAAACTGAGATCTTAGAAATGAAAACATCAGAAATGGTAAGCATGTAGATAAAAATTACAGACTAGTTTTTCTTCTTAATTTCTTTACTATTACCATTCAGAGCAAAAATTATAACACCTTGTTGTGGGGTTTATGACATATGTAAATGTATATTGACAACTATATAGTATAAAGGATGAGGGAGATAAATGTATTCAACATTTTTACATTTCTGTACATCATAAGAAAGTAGAATTTTAAATTTAATTCATAAATTAAGGTTGCATACTGCATTTTCCAAAACAACCATTAAAAAAGTACAAAAAAGTTTTAGCTAAACACCAGTAGGGACACTAAGATGGCAATCTAAAAATACTCAACTAACCCAAAAGAAGGAAAAGTAGAGAAACAAAAGACAAAACAAACAACAACAAAAAAAGTAAAATAATAGACCTAAATTCAACCTTATCAAGAGTTACATTAAATGTAAATGAACTAAACATTCCAATGAAAAGACAGAGATTGAGAAAAGCTAGAGGTGGGCAAGATGGCCGACTAGAGACATAGCTTGCTGGACCATCTGGAGGGAAGATAGGATTTCAGATAGAGTACAGGGGAGAGGAGACACAGCTCAGGTGTAGATCATATAGAGAGGTACTAGAGCCTGCCAGGGACCTCGGGGAGGAAAATTGCATAATAGAGAAGGAATAAGATAAAGGAAAGAAGATATCAGTGAGGATCAAACTCAGAGAGGCGTCGGGGAGGAAAATTGCATAATAGAGAAGGAATAAGATAAAGGAAAGAAGATATCAGTGAGGATCAAACTCAGAGAGGCTCTGAGCCCTGTGAAGGGGTAAGGGGGCATCCCTCCCTCTCTCCCTCCCATGCACCTTTGGTGACCAGTGGGCTACTGAGTTTCTTGAAGGCTTTTCTACCCTCATGCACCCAGACACAGCAGCAATCATGGAACAGTGGGGAGAACTTGCATTATCCCAGAGCTTGAACATTCTGTGCAGGATTCCTCTCCAATGAGAGTGACCCAAGAGGCCAGAGAGCCAGCTTCCTTCCATTCAGATGCTTTTCCTTCCCTGCACCTCCCCCATCCACTGCAACCGGGAAAGCAGTTTGAGTCGAGAATTTGGCAAGTGGCTGCCTCTCCCCAGTGGGTGTGTGCTACAAGCTGAGGTCTTCACAGAGAGTGGGGCCCACACGTCTTCCCTTGAGGACCCACAGTGGACCCAGGGTGCCCAATCTGGGGGCTCCTTGCCCATCAGCGTTTCATGGAGTCACATGCCAGTGGGTCAGACACACAGGCTGGGGGAAGGTTTGAGAGCCAGACTTGCGTGGTGAGGGAACCCACATGGACAGAACTGATGGGAGAAAACTGTGGGGTTCTGGCGATCAGGGAGAGCACCCACCCCTCCCTGCTAGAAAGCTGAACCACTGGATTAGGGTGGGTCCAGCAGTAGGGACGATCCCAGCATGGGGCCATAGCAAACAAGCATTTAAGCCCTTTCCACACGAACAACTCTCTCAGTCTGGTGAGCTTGTCCTGACTTTCCTTCCAGTAGCTCCCCCTAGTGGCTGGGAAAGCAACCTCTGAGCCCTGCTGAGGCTGTGCAAGACCTTCCAGGCTAGCACGCTCTGCCTCACTCTCCACCCTCCTCTGCTGTGGTGGAGATCAAGCGAGCCCCTGGGAGCTACAGGGCCCCTCCCAAATACTGGGGCACTCAAGTGCTCCACCAAGGGACTAGAGCTTACCACGGCACAAAGGAACATCTTGACAGAGAGAACAGCCCTATGGCTCATCAAAGCATCTACTGACTCAATTAAACAGAGCATAGCCGATTCTTACTCACAAGTACCACCCACCATCTCGGAGATTAAGCTGGGGGACCCAATACAATTCACACTTCCAGGGAGAAGTGAAGACAGCAGGATAGAGGCAAACTGAGGGGACATTGTTTATTAGGAGAGAAAGAAAAGTTACGGGCGGCTCAATCTCTGAGGGGTCTCCCTCTTCCAGTGCAGACTTCTGGGCTGCTCAGAGTCTGTGCAGAGACATTCTACCAGAAAGCAGACGCAGCAGAGATCTGGTGCCTGCCAATACCAGGCTTCTGCAACTGATGACATCCTGATCACTCTGGTACACCGCCAGGTCCGCTCAGGACCCGGCCATCCAACGGTAACCTTAGCATCACCCCCACTGGGCTGGGGAGGGAACAGATGCTACTCTGTGATGAGCCCTGTGACTGGGAGTTGAGCATGCCTCCTCACTGGCATGGAAGTTGAACAGATGGGGAGCCTCAGATGCCACAGGTACCACGTGCAAAGCCTCAGTTAACTGCCCCAATGGTTCCTAGGTGTTGGGGGGAGAACCACAGTCAATTAGTAGCTTCGGCCTGCCTATATGGAACCTGAGCCACGAGAAAAGCCCCTGCCTGTGTGACTGGGCATCAGCAGTCCCCATGCTGGTGGAACAACTGCCCCATAAGGGTGGCTCTGCCCCCAAAATCCGCAGAGCCATCTCTGAAGCTCTTGCTGTGCCCAAGTCCACGCTTCTGCCCCTGAGGCTCCAGGGTCCCCACTGGGCTCATGACCCCACCCCTGAGACTCTAGAGTTGTACATGGGTCCCAAGACCCAACAACTGAGTCCCTAACACTATGGCTGGGCTGGCAGAACCTCCCTGAGGTCCATCATTTTACTCAGGACCCCTCATCCCTGAGCAGCCATCACTCCTAGACTTGGTTCGAGAGATTCCCCAGCAAAGGAGAACAGATGCCCTGAATACTTACTAACCCAGAGCCGAGAGAAGAGATGCCAGATGAGAAGAAACCAACATGAAAAAACAAAATAGTTCAACACCCCCAAGAGAACATAGTGGAGCTACAGTAGTGAACTCCATCCACAAGGAAATTGCCAAAAGGACAGAAAAGGAATTCGGAATATGGATGGCAAATAAGATGACTGGAATTGAAGAGAAAGTTGAAAACGAACAAAAAGAAACCAAAAAAAAAAAAAAATTTCAGGAAATCAACAAAAAAGTCACTAGAGATCTAGACACATAAGAAAAGATATAATAGAACTTAACCACTTCAGGACCAGCATTGACTATAGTCGATAGCCACAGATGAACGTGCACAGCGACTTTAGCCGTGATGTGAAGGTGCACAGCCGAGCATCAACTTTAGCCGACAGCTGTGTTATGACTTTTCTAATTTTTCATTTATCAAAATAAAATTGTGAACATTTAAAAATAACGTAGTGAAAACATATATGTATATGTTACCTATTCTGATTTACATTACAAGTAAAGCTGCCTGTAAAGTAAAACAAGTTTTCAGTGCTTTAAAGCTTTCCTCATCGCACAAGAGCAAAATGGATTCGTCATCAATGCACAGCACAAACTATCGTGCGGACTATGAGTGCCGGCTGTGGGCAAGGTTTCGCAGCCAGTGAGTGAGGTACCGAAGTGGTTAAAGAACTGAAAGAGTCATTCAGGGAATTTCAATGTGCAGTTTACAGCTTCAACAACAGGCTAAACCAAATAGAAGAATCTCAGAACTTGAAGACACGGTTCTTGAGATATCCCAGTCATTCAAAAAGGCAGAGAAGAGTATAAAAAAGTCTGAGCAATCAATGAGAGAGATATGGGACTATGTGAAGCATGCTAACATTTGAATTATACGTATCCCTCAGGGTGAAGGGGAAAGAATGCTTCCTAAAAGCATGGAAAACCTATTTGAAGAAATTATTAAGGAAAACTTCACAGACATCAACAGAAACTCAGATTTACAGATACAAGATGGACCGGAAGATTGATAGCATATAGGTCATCCCCAAGATAGTAATCAACCCGGCCAAAGTCAAAATGAAGGAAAATTCTGGAAGCAGCAAGACAAAAGCATCGTATAACCTACAAAGGAAAACCCATTAGGCTAACTGCAGACTTCTCAGCGGAAACCTTACAAGCCAGACAGGATTGGGGCTCCATCTTCAATCAACTTAAACTGAACAACTGGCAGCCTAAAATTTTATATCCTCCAAAACTAAGTTTACAATAGATAGAGAAATTAAGTCCTTTCCAAACAAGCAAACACTGAGGGAATTTTTCATAACCAGATCTGCTCTGCACAAAATATTCAGAATAGCACTATACACAAATCAGCACAACAGATACTTACCAGTATAAATTCACCTAAAAAAAAATCCCCAAACTAACAACTCCTATAAAACAATAGAACAAGAGGTAAAACAAAGCAATAAGGGACTATCCAACCAGATGAACAGATCAACATTCTACATATCAATACTACCAATCAATGTGAATGGACTGAACACTCCTCTCAAAAGACACAGGCTAGTTGAATGGATGACAAAATAAAACCCAAGTATCTGCTGTCTCCAGGAAAAACATCTAAACCACAAGGAGGCACACAGACTCATTGTGAAAGGATGGAAAAAAATATTCCATGCAAATGGAAATCAAAACAAAGCAAGTGTAATGATTCACATTTCAGATAAAATTGACTTTAAGCCAACAAAGGTAAAAATAAAAACAAAAACAATACAAAGAGGGTCGTTATACAATGGCAAAAGAAGCCATCCAACAAGAAGGCATAACAACCCTAAAGATATATGTGTGCAACACAGGAGCTCGAAGATACATAAAGCAAATCTTACTAAAGCTAAGCAAAGAAATAAATAGTACCACTATAATTACCAGGGACCTCAACACCCCACTGTCAGAGCTAGATAAATCATCTAAGCTGAAAATAAAGAAATAATGGGCTTAAACCAAACTCTAAATCAAATGGACCTAACAGACATTTACAGAACGTTCTACCCCAAAACTACCAAATACACATTCTTCTCAGCAGCACATGGCACATTCTCCAAAACTTATAATAGGCCAAAACCAGTTCCCAACAAATTCAAAAAAATCAAAATTGTACCATGTACCTTCTCAGGCCACAGTGGAATAAAACTAGAAGTCAATCCCAAAAGAAACACTCAAACCTACACAAAGTCATTGAAATTAAAAAACTCGTTGCTGAATGATTATTGGGTCAAGAATGAAATTAAGATGGAAATCAAAAAATTCCTTGAGCTGAATGGCAAAGGGAACAGAAGCTATCAAAATCTTTGGGACACGGCAAAAGCATTCCTCAGGGGAAAATTCATAGTCTTAAATGCCTACATCAAAAAGACAGAAAGATCACAAATTGATAACCTAATGTCACACCTCCAGAACTAGAAAAGAACAAACCAAACCCAAAGCTAGCAGAGGAAATAACAAAGGTCAAAGCAGAACTAACTGAATTGGAGAACAACAACAAAAAATACAAATGGATTAACGAAACAAAAAGTTGGTTCTTCAAAAAACATTTAACCATAAAAAGGATGAATTAATACCTTTTGGACCAGTCTGGATGGAACTGGAGACCATTTATTCTCCTAAGTATCACAAGAATGGAAAACAAACACCACATGTATTCGCTACTAAGTTGGAACTAACCAATGAGGACACAAGTGCACAGAGGGAAATAAAACTCAGTGAAAAGCAATCATGGGGAGAGGGAGAAGGGGAGGAGAATAAACCAACCTAATGGATACTATGAACACTATTTGGGTGACGGGTACACCTACAGCCAGGACTCAAGCATTACCAAAATGATCCATGTAATCTAAAACATTCATATCACCTTAATATTTTGAAATTAAAAAAAAAAATAGAATAGACTTTAAAACATCTAAAAATGTATGCTTAGAAGTGATATACTTTAAATAGGAAGGCACAAATAGGGTGGAAGTAAATGGATACAAAAAGATAGGTCATGCAAACAGGAATTCCAAGAAATCTATAATGATTATATTAGTATCAAATAGACTTTGGAAAAGATGTACTAGGTAGATGAATTTGCATGTACTAAGGAATATTAAAATCTGACTCCTAGGTTTTTTCAAAACTATGAATTTTCATTTCAAATTATTTATCCATACAAATAAAATGTGCTCCCATCAAATTAATTCTAAGATACAAGTACCATAATGCCCTTATAAATGGCAAAGATACACAAACTCTGAACATCAATGCTAATGATTTAGAAGATCCTTTAGGCATGGATTTTAAAATATTTTCATGCAGTATTATCTGTTCTTCAGGTGGAAGAATTTTTTCCAACCTATTATGCCTTGACATTATGCTCACCTTAAACTCCCACACATCCCTTCAAATTAAGAAAATTATAAGCTAAGGAAATCTTTACAAAATGTAGCAAAAGGAAAAGAATAAGTTTTCAATAATTTTTAACTTAATATTCATGAATATTTTTGATGGGGTATAGACTATACTTATTCTGAAATTTTGTAAGCTGTCATCTTAAAATCTATTTAACTACTTGATAATTTTCTTTTGAAAATTAAATTCAACATCAAAGATTAAAAAACACTCTGTCCAGTAGCCACTAATTGAGATTAAAAAAAATGGCAATAGATTTTTTTCATTGGGTCATAATTTAGTTATGAAAGTAAAACACTCATTTAGCTTTAACGGGACAAACTGTGATAATATTAATAATATTAATTTATCTAGAGCTGACATAATGAATAAGTAGTTAATATCTTACAAATCCCAATAATAAATGCATTCCAAAATGTAACAAATGCAACATTTATCCAGCACTAAATAAAACCACAGCATAATACTAGTAAGATCAACCTAGGATATAGCTTTTGCTCTCAAAAAAACCAAACTACTTCACTGTCAGATATTAATACTATACCAGAGATAGGAGGGAAAAATACAGGAAAAAACTAAGACATATTATAATTTCATTTTCTCAGCTCTTCTCTCATTTTTTTCTGAATGGAGTCAAGATAACACCAATAATAATGATCTTATATTTTAAAAGATTCTAGGCTTTTGGGCTAAGGTGGTCCCCAAATCAGTACTAATATTTCTTTTGAACTGAGTGTAAGTTCGAAAGAACTTCGAATTCCTTTTCCACTGTACCTTATTGTCGGTAATGACAATTTAGATAAAATACTAGTAAATAAAATGGCATATCATTACTACTATATACAAGAAATGCTAAATAATAAAGGAGCTCAAAGGATATCAATACCACACTTCAGAAGTTTAATATATAATCAGTCAACTGCAGACAGGTAGGTCATCCAAATATCCTCAACAAAAAATGTTTTAGCCAAAGCAAAACTGTTGTTCTCCCTTTAAACTCCCCTGAATTATTAATACAAACATTGGAAAACACCTGGATAACAGCCAGTAAAAATAGATTTCTAAATTCAAACAAAACAGCAAACTTGGATCAAGAAGTTCAAAGACATTTAAGCACGCACACAAAGTAATTCCCTACATTATAAAGTGTTTATTATTAAGTCCTATAATCAAACAAGTTGAAAATCTGGGGTCAAATGCACTTTGAAGAAACAGAACTTTGTGTCATTGGATCAGGTAAATTAATGATGCCAACCCTGGGTTATTTTGTTATCTTTTCTTCCCCTAAAGTTCCTGGTGGCAATTTGTTAGATATCTGATATTAAAGTTCAAAATTTACTTATCAGTGTAAGAACAAAATCATATCAACTTGTATATATTCTGCTACAAGTGGTCTAGGATAGAGCGATTCTAATGCGTACCAGGCGTTGACAATCACTGATCTGGTAGAACCCCTTCTGTTATAGAGAAAAGAAACCATTTGCCCAGTGCGTGGGAAGAGATCAGAAACAAACTATTGCAGTGTATCTGAAACACAGTAGAGTTTAAGTCGGTATAAGGTGCTATATAGTAACCTAAAGAATTAAGTGTCTAATTGCATTTGGGTAAGTTAGGAAAGTCTGCAAGGATGAGTAGGAGTCTGCCAGGCACAGAGTTTTTCCTCATTAGTAAAAGGAAAGCAGCACAGAGATCACCTAAGAGCAAAAAGTCTGACGGGGCCAGTGTAGAGAGGACGCGACAGAGGGGTAGAAGATGAGGCTGGTGTGGTAAAGCACAACTGTGAAGGCATGTGGACGGTAAAAATCTGTGATGTGATCAGCTTTATACTTTACAAAGATAACTGCAGTAGAGACCTGTTACTGATAAAGTCTCATGCTAAAATGCCAAGGAACTAAGACGGTAGAAATACAGAAAAGGGAATAACTTCAAATACAGTGAGGCTTATTGATAGGGATACGTTCTGAGAAGTGCACTGTCAGATGATTTTGTTGTGCGAACATCTTAAGGTCTCCTTATACCAGCCTAGATGGCAAGGCCTGTTGCACCCAGGCTACAAAGCTGCACACAGCATGTGTTACTGTACCAAACACTGTAGGCAACTATAATACAATGGTGAGTATCTGTGTATCTGAAAACATATCTAAATGTAGAAATGTAGAGTAAAAATACAGTGTTATAATTTTATAGGATCACCACCATATATGCAGTCCAGTCCATCATTGACTGAAACGTCATAATACAGTGCAAGACTATACTATTTAAGAGACAAAATGTCAAGGCTTGATGACTAGCCCATCTGAAAGGTAAAGGAGAGTAAAAGAATTGAGAGTGGGCTGGTACGGTTGCTCGGTTGCTCATGCCTGTAATCCCAACACTCTGAGAGGCCAGGAGTTCGAGACCCTGTCTCTTAAAAAAAAAAAATAAATAAATAAACTGAGAGTGGTTGAGGTTTCCAGATTTGGGCAGTTGTTAAGGTATCATTAACATCAAGGCAAGGTGAGTAGTGAGGGGCAGATAAGGAGTGTCCACTCAGAGAAACTACAGACCCTCAAGGCAGGAGCTCTGCAAAAAGAATGTGACCGGAGAGAGAGTTATTTGACTCCAGGCCAGGCAAATCCAAATCATTTAACCTTTTGGAGGCCCAGTTTCCTTTTTTTATGGGAGACAAGGTCTTGCTCTGTTGCCAAGGCTGAAGTGCAGTGACATCCATAGCTCACTGCGAACTCCAACTTCTGGGCTCAATTCTTTACTCTCCTTTACCTTTCTTCCTGCCTTAGCCTCCTGAGCACCGGGACGACAGGCACATGCCACTATGCCTGGCTAATTTTTCTATTTTTTGTAGAGACATGGTGGGGAGGAGGGTCTCGATATTGCCCAGGCTGGTCTCGAACTCCTGGCCTCAAGCAATCCTCCCACCCTGACCTCCCAAAGTGCTAGGATTACAGGTATGAGCCACCTCACCCAGCTAACACCCGGTTTCCCAATTTAACAAATGGGAATGACAACTGAAAAGAACAAAAACAAAGACTATTTACCCAGCGTGGTGCTAAATCTAATCTAGACTTTCCCTAATTTTGCCCTAATGACCTCTCTCTGTGGATATCATTATTCCCATTTTATAGATGAGAAAACCAAGACTTGGAAAGATTAAACAAACTTGAGAGACTAACATCAAAGCTAGGTTTCCAACTTCAGGGCCCATATTCCTTTCACAATAACATGACATGTATTTACGAAAATGCAAATAAACTGGAACAAATAATTGGGAGAGACAGATGTTGCTGAGGGAGGGGATGTGAAGGGAAGAGAGACACGAAGCTGTGAAGAGGTCCACTGGTACAAATCCTAATATCCATGTTGACGGCCCATGTTATAGACACTGTGCTAGACACTGGGATTCCAAAGACGAGTCAGTCTCAATCCCTGTTCTTCATGTTCTCTGGGAGGTCAAGACCTTGTCACACAGGCAGTTACAACATTTTAGTACTCAACAAGAGCTTCATGGCAGATGAGGGAAACACTCATCTTGTTCTGCTGAAAGTGTGACTGGAATTAAACTTCAGACCGAAAGAAAATGACATCTATAGTTGTGGATGTACTACATATAAACAGGACATCTTTTTTACACTAGTTTACAATTCTTTCAAGTAAACAACTTCTAAGCAGGATTTTTATTTGTAGCAGTTGGGTTTTTTTTTTTTTTTTTTTGAGACAGAGTCTCACTTTATTGCCCAGGCTAGAGTGAGTGCCGTGGCGTCAGCCTAGCTCACAGCAACCTCAAACTCCTGGGCTCAAGCAATCCTGCTGCCTCAGCCTCCCAAGTAGCTGGGACTACAGGCATGTGCCACCATGCCCGGCTAATTTTTTTTCTATATATATTTTAGTTGGCCAATTAATTTCTTTGTATTTATAGTAGAGATGGGGTCTCGCTCTTGCTCAGGCTGGTCTCGAACTCCTGAGCTCAAACGATCCGCCCACCTCGGCCTCCCAGAGAGCTAGGATTACAGGCTTGAGCCACCGCGCCCGGCCAGCAGTTGGGTTTTTATGTGGAGCCATAAAGTATATGGTAAAAATGTACTATAAATATACCAAATAATGACAACATGCCATATAGAAAAAGTTATATAACAGTCCTATGCTGGAAGTGGCTCTTATAGACATGAGAATGCCAATGTCATGATTTATTTTTTAACTTGTTTACTAAATGAGTAAGTTTCAAATGAACATGACAGCAAACTGCATATTTACCTTCCAAAATGATGCACTCTTAATAAGTACTATAACTAATACTTAAGTAAACAGTGTTTTAGAAATATTCATTAAGATCTATCTATAAGTAAAATTTGAATTAGCAAAAGTTTAAAACACATGTGGCTATTAAATTACTACATAAAAAGACAAAGAATTAGAAAATGATATTTGTTCTCCAAGTAAAATGGCTAAAACCCAAGTCTTTTTAGCTTGAACAACTGTGTTTTCCAAATTTATTCATAATGAATGAGTCTCAGAGAATAAGAATTGATTAGAGGATTAATTTTAAGCTGTGATGATTTCCACATTTAGCAAATATTGGGTTAAAAACAAACTCTAATTTTGTTGAACCACAATTAGCATTTGATTTAAATGCTAAGAAGTCAACATTTATAAACAGATTAAACAAATGTTTTATTTAACAGATAAAAAATACATTGTACTCTTCCTATTTCCAAGTTCTCTAAGGCAGGGAGAGAAAGGGGAAGACAGAAAGAGAAAGGGAAACTAAAAAGAAGGAAGTCTCTTCTTTTTATTTGCAGGCTTTTTACTCTTGATGTTAGGAATCAACAAAATTTAAAGTGAAATTTAAAATACATGGGAAAAAAATGAAATTTGATCTACTTGTCCAAGATATCCTGACTAGTTAAGCAGCAGTACTGGGACCATAAGTCCTCTAACTTATAATTTGGTTCTTTAGTACTTAATTATCCAGAATGAGAAACCCTAACACTAACCATGCCAGTTAGTTGGTAAATTGAAAAATTCAGTTACAAGATGAGTCACTAAAAATGATACACATCTTTAAAAACTTTCTTTTTAATCAGAGTGCATAAATGTCAATTCACATGCTAGCATTCTGATACAGGGTCAGGGACACATCTTGTCTCTCTGGGTAGCTGCCGGGCCTCTGGCATAAACCACCACTGTCTATGATTTGTAGTTTTTTAAAGTCGAAGAAAAATAGAAAGGATTTTTTATTACAGAATGTATCCATATTTTTACAATTTTTAACTCCATTTTTTAAGTTTCTCTCCTACATGTGATTCCACAGTATTGTTTAAGCAACATACCTTTGTGTTTATAAATATTTAATTTTTTGTGCTCGTATTTTATCAGTTTACACAATATTTTGCTAAATTACTACTAATGGCATAACCAGATTTAGGAACAACCACAACTGACTTTTTGTTAGCATACAACTCAATCAGTGAGAACAGAGCTACAACAACCAGACTTTAGCATCACCTCCTGGCCATAACCATTCAGTATGTCCTGGGAAAAGGGAAGGAAAAGAGGTTGATAATCCAGAAAGCTGGCCAAGAGGAGGACAGATAAGACTTGAGGTTCTACCATAAAACATTTAAAGAATATGTTGATGCCAAGGGCATCTCAAATTAGATGCTTGGGTCTTTGAAAGTTTTCTGGAGTCTGTTAATACAAGTTACAACTTAGATTTTATTTCATTACTGTTTAACTTCTTGCAAAATGTGTTAACAATATTGGACTATACCACAACAGCTCAGACTATATACAAAAATCTTCAGAGTTTTATAAGAGCACTTTAGCAGGCAGTAGAACTATAAATACTTTTCTAACACCATTAGTTAAATGTGAGATAATCTATTCTGATTTTATCAAAGTCCTGTAAAATTCTTGTGAGTTTTCTGCATTAAACATAGTTGATATATAAAATAGCAATCTTAATTAGCTGTGAAAATTTTAGTAGTTGTACTACAGTTGTGGCTAAGGTGTTTTTTGTTTATTGAGATAAAATTAACCATTTTTAAGTGTACAATTCAGTGGTTTTTAGAATATTTACAAGGTGTGCAACCATCACTCTAATTCCAGAACATTTTCATCACATCTAAAAAAAATCCTGTACTCATCAGCACAGCAGTCACTTCCTAATTTCCTCTACCCTCTGGCCCTGGCAACCACTAATCTACTTTTGTCTCTATGGATTTGTCTGTCCGAGACATAGAATATGTCCTAGAATCATATGTGGCCTTTTGTGTGTAGCCTCTGTCACTTAATATGTTTTCAAGATTCATCTACGTTGTACCATGTATCAGTATTTCATTCCTTTTTACGGTTAAATCATAGTCCATTGTATGCATTTACTACATTTTGTTTATCCATTCATTAGATAATGGACTTTGGATTGTTTTGGCTACTATGAATAATGTTACTATGAACATTAGTGTACAAGATTTTGTGTGAATATATGTTTTCAGTTATTTTAGGAATGAGATAACGAGTTGAGATAAAGTTGAGAAAATGCCCAACTTGTTCACACAGTGGCTACACCACCGCTGGTTTACAACCAGCGAAATGTTAGGGTACCAATTTCTCCTCAACCTTTTTCAATTTTTTAAAATGATAGTTATCTCAGAAGGGAAATGCAGATCAAAACTGCAGTATGTTACCACTTCACATTCGCTAGGATGGTGGAATTACTGGGTTATATGGCAACTCTATGTTTAACCACTTGATAGTGTTGAGTATCTTCTTATGTGCTTATTGGCCATTTATTTATCTTGAGAAATTCCCATTTTAAAATAGGGTTGCTCATCTTTTTACTGTTGAATTGGAGCAGTTCTTTCTGTTTCTCTATATAAATGTGTATTATATATAAATATATATAATGGATACTAGATCCTTATTATATTCACAAATATTTTCTCCCATTCTGTGGGTTGACTTTTCACTTTCTTGATAATGTGCTTTGACACACAAAATTTTTTAATTTTGATGAAGTCCAATTTATCTATTTTTTTCTTTGGTTGCTTGTGCTTTTGATGTCATATTAAGAAACCATTGCCAAATTCACATTCATGAACTTTTGCACCTATTAACAATTCTGGTCGTGCTATCCTAAATCGGCTAAAAAAGAGTTTATCTACATTCTCTTAATTATGAGACCCAGAACTGGATCCAGTCCTCCAACTAGGGTTTATATGAAGAGCTGGGAAACTATGATTACCTCACTTACTTTTATTTTTTTAGTTTTATTAATTTAGGCTTTTATTAATTTAGTTTGAATTTGTATTAAATTTTCAATAAAAGCCCTTTCTACAACAGAGACAGTATAGTAAACGGTATCAGTTCAGAGTTCAGGTTTTGGAGTCAGAAAGACATGGGGACAAAATCCAGCACTATCACTAAGAAGTTACATAAACATGAGCAAGATGTGTAACCTCAATAAAGCCTAATTCTTCACATATAAACTTGGGTCCTAGTACCCGACTCATGGGATTAATGTAAGATTAAATATAAGAATACGGGGTAGCTACTATTATAGTGGTTTCTCCAATCGAAGTTAATTTTCACTTACATAGTATTGGCAAAATTCTGACATTTTACTAATACATGCTATTGGCAAGCCTGGGCCAAATCTCACACATTAAAGGTATATAAATTGGTACAACCTTTATGGAGAAAAATTTGCCAACATCTATTGAAATTACAAATGCACTAACCTTTTGACCCAGCAATTTATCTTCTGGGAATTTACACGTTCAAAATGAAACTTCAGGTAGGATTTTCAGAATAGTAGCAAATCCTCTCACCAAAGGTGGTAATAATAGGACAAAATTGTCAAAAACAACGATTTCAAAACTCCATAAATGGACAAAAGTCATAAAGCAAATAGAGAAGTATTTATTTAAGACAAAATTACTGAACCTTTGTAAAAACAAGGGATTCTGTGGCATTTTGCAAATCATATATCTGATAAGACTTGCATCCAGAATGTAAAATACTCTTACAACTCAATAATAAAAAAATTAAAACCCCAATTTAAAAACAGGCAAAAGAGTTGAATAGACATTTCACTAAAGAAGACACATAAATGCTCAA
Source organism: Mirza zaza (assembly GCA_008750895.1). Lineage (NCBI taxonomy): Eukaryota > Metazoa > Chordata > Mammalia > Primates > Cheirogaleidae > Mirza > Mirza zaza. Next base: position 41,838 of record VSMD01089972.1, read on the forward strand.
TAAGCACATAAAAAGATACTCAATATCATCAGTTATTAGGAAAATGCAATTGAAACCACAATGAGATACCACTTCACAGCCACCAGAATGAGTATAATAAAAAAGACAAACAAAAACAGTGTTGGCAAGGAGCAGGGGTCCTCAAACTATGGCCGCGAGCCACATGGGTGTTTTTGCCGCCGCTGCTTGTCCTGCTTAGCAGCCAACTCGCCCACGGCCCACAGTGCGCATGTCTGGAATGTGCGCCAAGCACTCTCCAATGGCCCTCCAATGGTCTCCGGGACAGTGAACTGGCCCCTTGTTTAAAAAGTTTGAGGACTTTTGATGTAGAGAAACAGGAACCCTCACACAGCACTGGTGACAATGTAAAATGACAGCTACTTTGGAAAATAGTTTAGCATTTCCTTAAAATGTCAAACATAATTTTACCATATGATCCAGCAATTCCACTCCCAGGAATTTACCCAAGAGAAATGAAAACAAACGTCCACACAAAGACTTGTAGGCAAATGTTCACAGCAGCATCATTCAAAATAGCCAAAAACTGTAACCAAGTTAAATGTCCATCAACTAGCGAATGGACAAACAAAATGTGGTAAATCCTAACGGAATATTACTCAGCAACAGAAAGGAAGGAAATACTGATACATCATGGATGAAACTCAAAAAAAGTTACACTAAGTAAAAACCCAGATGCCAAAGACCACACGTTGTATGACCCTACCTATATGAAATTCCCAGAGAAAGCAAATCTATAGACGCAAAAAATAAATTAGTGGTATCCTGGGACCAGGGGTGCAAATAGGCATTAACTATAAATGGGCACAAGGTTTCTTTTTGGTGTGATGAAAATGTAAAATAGATTGTAGCGATGGTTGCATAACTCTGTAAATGCACTAAAAATTACCAAATTTTGTATTTTAAATGCATGATTCTTACGGTATGTAAATGATACCTCAATAAGGCTGCTTTTAAAAGAAATGATATTGCCATCTGTGTGTGAATGTTTATAGCGGCTTTGTTCATAATTGCCAAAAACTGGAAACAACCCAAATGACCTAAAAGGAATGAAATAAAAAACATCAGTGCATGCACACAACAGAATGCCACTAAGCAAAAACAGGAATGAACTGCGTGAAGCAGCATGGCTGAATCTCAAATGCACTGTGCTAAGTGAAAGAAAATATACTCCAAGGGCATCAACACTTGGGCATCCCGGAAAAGCCAAAGCTACAGGGACAGAGAACAGACCAGTGGCTGACAGAGGAGGGCAGAAAACAAGGGGATTTTGGGGTGATGGAAGTATGTTGATTGTGGTGGTGGTTACATGTTTCCATGTATTTGTCAAAACTCAGAACCTATGTCAAAAACAGTGAATTTTACCACATGTAAATTAAAAATAAATTTAAAACAATGATACTGTACAAGATTATTCACTGCAATGAGGGTTTTAACAGCAAACAACTAGAAATAACTCCAGTCATGATGGGATAAAATATTATACATCCATACAACAGAGTACCGTGTAGTTGTAAGAAAGAAAGAGGACGCTCTCTCTAGGTGATACTGATATGGAAAGATATCTAAGAGTTGTTGCTAAGAGAAACACCAAATTAGAAAAGGGGAAAATAATAATATATACATTTGCTTTTGCTAAAATGACACTCTGGACAAAGACACAGGAAGCAGTTCGGTGGCTCTTGGCTGTGTGTGAGCGTGAGTGCGGTGGTGCAATACAGTGGCTGCTGGCAAAGGCTACAGTGGACTTTTAGTATTGTTATATTTGAACATGTGAATGTACTGCTTATAATTTTAAAAGAAAGCAAAACAAAAAATGTTTCTATCCTATAATATATTTACTCTTAGCTTTGTGGCATCTGAAATGTGTTTACCTTTTGTATTTTGTATATTCATCATAATCATTGATTAAAATACTGAACTATGAAGATCCTTGCAATAAACTAATAAAAATCTTTCCTTAAATTGATGTTAATCCATTACTCTGTATTGCCCAACTTCACAATTACAAGCAACTTGACTATGGGAAAGTTACTTAATATTCCTAAGCCTCTTTGTAAAATGCGTGTAAAATAATATCTCCTCTGTAGGGTGCAAATTAAATGCAATAGTATATGTCAGGTGCTTGGAATTATGCTTGCACTGAGAAACCATTCAATAATTGCTCCCTGGCTTCGTTTTTAGTTATGGTTGTTTCCTGGCTGATGTATTCACCCAACTGTCATAGTAGTCAGCCCGTATTTCATGAGAGACCTTGTCGAGTTAGAACTGTGGTGGTGAAAGTTTCCTCCTCTGTTGTCAGTCTGCCTGGGTTCCAAGTCTAGCTATGAAATTTTCTAGCTGGTGGGCAAACCACTTAAACTTTCAAAGCCCCAACGTCTTAGCATCTTTAAAGATGGTGGTGACAAAAGTACTTACTTTACAGGATTGACAAGAGCACTGAAAAGACAATAGATGTGAGGTGCACAGCAGAGCTTTGAACAAATCAATAAATGTCAATAATGTTAGCAGTTAGTGTTATTATTCCGTCTACCATATTCCTGGTTCCCTACCTACAACTATTATGTGAAATAACATAAAAAGTATAACATAATTATTTAAACATTTTTAAAACCTCATGTTAAATTTCATTTCTAGCTTGTCTTTACTTTCTAATTATACTTTAAACGTCCAAATTAAAAAAAAATGTATGCCTACCAACTGTCCTGACACACACACACACAAATATTCTGATGAATAAATGATGCTAGGGCTTTAAATTTTGCTTAATACAGGCATAATACATACAGGCTAGCTCTAAAACAGAAGTTGAAATGAATATTTATATTTTGCATTATTTTCTCTAATATTCAGGATTTAACAGGCATTTGGATTTCTAGATATATGACAATACAATATGGCTATATGTATAAACTAAGGTTTTTAAAAAACAAAAATCCTCTGTTTTTCAGAGAAGGGTATATTGTATCTAAAGTTACTTCTTAAAACTAGGTACCCAAACTAGTCTCCATGGATTACAAGATTTTCCCAAAGTTTTCTCTCTAAAGTTCAATCAGTAAAATAAATCTCACTATATACATTTTATTCCTTATTGCATTGCCATCTCTTTAGCTTTTCTTAAAGTAGCCAGAGAAGTTCAGGGTTTTGAATTTAGTCCTGGAAAGCAATTATTTAGGGTTATGATTTCTGCACTGGAAATGACTAAACTAATGAAGGGGAAGGCAGCTCAGATTTCTGTGTTCTGCAAACTCTTTGTTTTTCAGGCAGCATTATTTTAATTATTTCCTATAAATATATCCTTGCCCTTAAGAAAAATATTTTTCAGATAAAGATTAAAAATCTTTAATTATCACTTGGAACATCACTTGGAAATGACCTCAGCATGGAAATGACCTCAGCATATTATAAACCTCAAATAGTCGTACAAGCATGAAAATTTGCCAAATAAGAAAAGCAAGTTAAACAAGTTATTCCAAAAAGAAAGAGATTCAAGAGTTTTTATTAGATAAGTGCTAACGGAATATTTTTAGAAAATTTCTGGGACATACCATAAAAAATTACCAATTAGATAAAACGAAGGTGTTGGCTAGAGAAGAGTTCTGCTTACCCTCACCCATCCCAGCTGCCACCCTCAACAACTCTGAGTTGCCCCCTTTGGCTGGCAGGATGCTTGTGTTTAGCCAGGTCATATTTCCATTAAACCTTCGGCAAGAATTAAGATTTTCTTTCAAATTTAAAAAGACACCTTGAGCCCACAGTATTTATCCCCACTGGAATTCTGACCATGAGACAAAGATGGCCTCCCTGGAGGGGCTGGGCAGCAGGTGCTTGGTGCTGCCATTACACACACCCTTGCCAAGACAGCCTTAGGAAAGGTAGAGGCAGGTGCACCCAGCCCACCTCTCTGAGATAGACTGCCGCAGGCAAACATTCCTGTTAATGTAACACCCCAGACCTGTTCTCCTTAGCACAGTGGGCAGCAAGCAACTAAACCATTATCACTGCACTAGTGAAAAGGCTGCCAACCTTAACATGCCAACCTTAACATGCCAACCTTAACCTTTTAGGCTGCAGGCAAGGATTCTAGTGAGGTCTTTATGTGACGTTCTAAAGGAATTCCAACAGGTACCAAAGTACAAAAGAAAAGGCAGATTTCAGTTTTGAACAACCCAACTCAGTATACACCAGAGCAAGGTACTCAAAGAAAACACAGGAAACAAATTTAATAAATAACAAGAAGAAGTGTAATACTTAATAAATACATTAACTGAAAACCATCTATTGCCCATCAGTGTGTCAAACAATGTTGCTACACTCTACTGAAATTATGCTATAATTGAAAAAAAAAAAGAGCTAGATCTACATGTACTGGAAAGGAGAAATGTCCATGATATACAATGAAAAACTTGACTACTCAACAGACTGTCCCATGTGTATATATACTAATAACACTTACACAGAGGGAGCAAGAGAAAGAATGGGACAGGCAGGGAGAGTGGAGGTAGGCTGGCACGCTGAATACCAAAGAAACAGAGGGGGAAGGTGAGAAAAAAGGGATGGGGCAGGAGACACAGGACACAGGCAGGAGGCAGGTGAAGAGGGACAGGCATGGAAGTGTACGTACTAAACTGGCTACCTCTTGAGTGTCATGGGTCTCCTTAAATGTAAATTAATTTAAATTAAATGCAAAATTCAGTTCCACAGTTGCACTAGTCACATTTCAAGTACTCAAAGACACGTGTGGTTAATGGCTACTGTACTGGACAGCACAGAATAGACCACTGCCATCACTGCAGAAAATTCTATTGGTAGTGCTGTTCTATACCCTTCAGTATTGTGTAAAATTTTTATAATGAACATGCAGTACTTCTATAGTCTGCAAATAGAATAAAGACATATCCAATTTGGGGAAAAAATAGGCTTTCAGGGCTTTTCCTTTTTCTCATTCTGCATCTCTTTTATTACTTTTTCAAACACCACAGAAGCACCGGAGGTTTCATAAGGGCTTAATAACCTATGTACTAGCCAATTTTCTCTAAGTTATTTGATTCTTACTAACTCAGTTCTACTTAATAAGAGTTCAAAAGCCACTCAACAAGGAATACAATGACATACATTTGGAGCATCGTGACATCGCTCTTGTTCTTCAAAATCTAAAAAAGGCCATGTTACTCACGCCTGGTAGAAGTAGGAGCAGTTGACAGAAACCCCTTACGGTTTAGACAAACATTTTAAATTGACGCTTTTCTCCAAAAGAATAATGGCATTTAAAAATAGCATTCATTTTTTCCTGATCCAATTTAGTACAAAATGTGTAGGGGAGCCTCAAGCTTTATAAAAAAAAAAGCAGCCACACGAACTGAAAAAGCAAATGGCAATGCTAAGAACCAGTTTTCAAATGAAGACTATAACAGCAAAGTAATGAATGTTTATAATAACTAGTTTTAAAGGCTTTCTGATATAACAGAAGTTTGAGGTTTTAAGAATGTAACAGTTTAAAGAAGACTTCATCAAAGTATCTCCAGAAAAAAAAATATATATGTGTGTGTGTATATATATATATACACATACACGAGTTTATGGGGAAGGCAAAATAACATCTTGAGCCCCTCGGTTCCCTTTGAAAAACTGACTACTGCAGAAAGATCACAGCCCCAGTCCCTACTGCTATGTTACCAGCACACAGTGACACACTGGGTCCCACAGGCAGATCTAATCTGTGCCTGCAAAGTTCTCCTCAAAGCCCTTCCCCAAATCAGGTCCACCTACTTTCCTAGTGCAGCCCCTATTATTCTATCCCGACCTTAAGTTCCAATCATAATCATCCATTCGAGGTTCTAACCACAGGGCCTTGCATAATGTACAAACACATAAAGCCACAGTAATTAAGATGGTGTAAAAGTGACACAGGAATATATTACAAACCAATGAGACCACCCACCATACTGAGCAATCTGAATACCTGACAAAGTGGCATTACAAATCAGTGGGGAAAAGTAATCAGTGACAGTGGCTTGTACAACCAGTTTATTCACATGGAAAATTATTCCCTATCTCATATGCACACACAAAAAATACATTCCATGTGGATTAGACTTACGCTGCAAGAACAGAAAAAAGTTTTAGAAGAAAATATGGCAGGATCTCTTTATGACCCCAAAGTACTCAAGAGTATGAAGGGATTAAATATGATGCAACCATAAAAGAACAAACTGATAAATATGACTTAATTAAAAAGTAAAACTGGTACACAATAGAGCACACCAGAGTTGAAAGATAAGCTACTATGGAGAACATATTGAAAACATATGTGAAATGTAAAATATCAAAAGATTAATCTAGAAGAAAGAACTAAAATATATATTTAAAAAGCCAATTAAAAAAAACATGCAAGAGAAAAACAAGTCACAAATAAGCAAACTGAAATAGCCAAATAAACTTAAGAGATGATGCCCAGGCCAGGCACAGTGGCTCACACCTGTAATCCTAGCACTTTGGGATGTCAAGGGAGAAGGACTGCTTGAGGCCAGGAGTTTAAGACTAGCCTGAGCAACAGCAAGACCCAATCAAAAAAAAAAAAACAAACAGAAAAATTACCCGAGCATGGTAGCACGCACCTATTAATATAATCCCAGCTACTTGCAAGGCTGAGGCAGGAGGATCGCTTGAGCCCAGGAACTTGATGCTGCAGTAAGCTATGATGATGATGACACTGTGAGACCCTGTCTCAAAGAAAGAAGAAAGGAAAGAATGGAAGGCAAGAAAGGAAGGAAAGGAAATGATGCCTCAACTCATTAGCAGTCAAGGAAATGCACTATTTCAAATTAGCAAAATTGCAAAAATCTGACAGTACCAAGTCCTGGTAGGAACATAAAGCAACAGGAACTCTCACACAGTGCCACCGAGAACTAAAATTTCAACAGCAACTCTGGAGAAGGATCTGGCAACATCTAGTGAATCTGAGGATGTACAAACCCTATACACCACCCATCTACCTCTAGGTGCACACAAACCCTAGAGAAGCTGTCAAACACGCACAAGACGACATGTATCACAATGTTCACAGCAGCACTGTTTAACAGCAAAGCATGGAAATAACCAAAACTTCCCACCGACGGAAGAATTAACTATAGGGTAATCCTGCCATATAGCAAGAACGAAAGAACACACAACTACATGGATATATCTCACACAAAATGCTAAATGAAAAAATTTCAGAAACATATATACAGTATGATACCATACTATACAAAGTTTAGGATCTACAAATTAAATGTATTGTTTATAAATATATATACATGTAGTGTAAGCACAAAGCCATGCACAGGAAAGAAAACACCCCCTTCAGGATGATGGCTCTTCTGCAGAAGGAAGATGGGAAGTGACGTCTGGGAGGGGCACACAGAGAGCATCAACTAATGTGCAAAGTTTTATGTCTTTTTTATTTTTTAATGTCAATGGTAGTAAAATGTTAAAATTTGACTAAACTGGGTAGAGGTTAAATTATTCTCTATATTTTTCTATATTCATGAAATATTTCAAAGTAACCCGTATTTTTAAAGAAACAGAAAAAGAGAAGAGAGGCTGAAATTTACCAAAATGGTTTTTTCCTGATACTGAGCCTATGAATGGCCTTTCTTTTTTTCTTTCTAGCCTTTATTTTCTAATTTTTTTTTCAAAAAGTCATCCCAGATACTTGTGGTCCAGATTATTCTCCCATCTTACTCCCAAAATCAACCCTGCACTTTCTTGTCCCTTTGATACAAAACTTGGCATTGCAGTTGGCACTGTCTCCTCTGTTGGAATATAGGTTCTTGGAGGGACTGATACAAGCATTCCCATTTTTACTATGCATTCAACTATGTATTGAATGCCTACAACGTGCCAGTTATTGTGCCGGGAGCCGGAGAAACATCAATGAACAGACGTTGCCCCTGCCTCCACAGAGCTTAGTCTTGAGGAACCGATACAGAAAAAAAATATATAACTAAAATTGTGAGCAATGCTATAAAGGAAAAGAATAGGTGTGATGGGACCATCTAAGAGGAGGGCCTAACCTGGATAGGATGGGAGGAGTAAGAATGTTCGGGGAAGGGAAGGGTAGCAGGGCCTCTGGACAGAGAGACGAAAACCACCAGTGTCTTTCTCCCGAGGCTGGGAGCACGTCGAGGGCAGGGGTTGTTTCTGATTCATATCTGTGCACATTATTTGCACAGTGCTTCAACAAATGTTATCTTTCCGATTCTAAGGCAGTCTCTGAGAAAATCAGATTAGCTGTGGCCTGTAACCTAGGAAAGAAAGAATTCCTTGGGGGATGGCCCAACAGGCAAAAGAAGTAGTCATTTCAAGAGTCAGAACAGAGTCTGAGTCCATTATGTGTGGAACCTCAATCCCTTGAAAATCACATGCCATATATACTCTCTTATGCCCTGTCGTTAGAGGCTGAGCCAGACTCTCTCTCTGTACCCTCATCCATTCCTTCCTGGCCAGTACCCCCATTCCTACTTTAGTCATTACCTTAATCCCACACATTTAAAAGGACCTACATGTGCCAAGGTAGGGATATGAAGACCCACATAAGCACAGGCCCTGCCTCAAAGAGCTCTCCTCCTAGACCAGCAGATCTCAACCAGGGCGACTGTGCCCCCATGGGACATTTGGCAACATCTGGAGACATTTTTGGTTGTCATAATGAGGAGACAGGGGTTACTGGCATCTAGTGGGTAAAGACCAGCGATGCTGCTATTAATAAACATCCCACAATGATGCTTACAATAACCAGCCCCACGACAAAAAATTATCCAGCCCCAAACATCAGTAGTGCCAAGGTGGAGAAACCTGGTATCTGATATTTAGAGCTAGGTCTAGAAGCTGACTGCTAAAGCATGGCAAATGTCAGAGGCCAAGAGTCAGAGGCCTAGGAGGGTATTTAAGCACGTAAAAAAAAAAGTCAGTAGTACTGAGGTTGAGACACTTGCTCTAGAGAATTAGCAATGTAATCATATCACAGTGCAACAGGAGTATAAGATGTTTCCCAAATACAAAGGTAGGGTACTTAATCTAGAACCAGGGGTGGAAAGGTTTCCTTGGAATTGAAATCTAATCTGAGACCTGAAAAATAAATGAGTTAGAACAGGGATGTGAGGATGGAGGTAGAATAAAGTAGCTATTTCAGACAGCAGGTATAACCAACAGGCAAGGGGACTGTGGAACAGAAGAAATATAGGGCTTGAGAGGTAAACTAGGCCCGGATCATAATGAGTTTTGTGTGATGAGTTAAGAAATGTGTACTTTATCTGTAGGGCAGTAAGAAGCCACTAAAAGGATTTACAGGAGTGATATGAACAAAACTTGTTTTAGGACAATCACTCTGGAGAATGAACTGCTAAGGAACAAGAGAAAAGGAGCCTGTGACCAGGTGACAGGGCTGCGTCTTGCCCTAATGGTGGCTCTGAGAGGACAGAGGGAGGGCATCAATCAAGGGATGTGTGGACAGTGAAGTCGCCACACTGAAATGTGTACATACCACAGTTCTCTGCATGGTAACGCCAAAGCTCCACAAGCTCATCTGGGGCCCAACCTGACCAGAATCATGTGGCAGCCAAAGCAGAGCCTGAATTGACGTGAGGCTATTTAGGGTGCAGTTACCCTATTTAATGTGACTATTTCAAGGCAGAAGTATTAATGGTCAATTATGGGGTGCTGCCCCAGACCTCATTGGGTAGCATATGTTATTTTTTTTAATTCGAAAATGTCTACTCCAAAATGCAGCTAGGGCCCAGGGTTTAAGAGGTGGAGGACCTATACAAGGTGCTAAATAAACTGTTGTCAAACTACATTAAATTGGGCAAAATGGGTTACTGAATGATTATTTGTTCAAATAATTTGTTATTTGTTCTACATTACTATTCTCACTAACAACAGTGTGAACATTTCGGATACCACATACCTACATGCCACATGATTAACTTTAAGGAACTTTGCCTTAAAAATCTAGAAATTTGGCAATATGATCCTAACAGACTTGTAGTAGTAGGATTTGGGAAAAGAACTAAAAAACAAAATTACTTCACAGAAGTTTACTTATTTACTTCATAATTCCTCCTCCTGGCATTGTACAATCAGTAACAAGAACCAGATCTTCCTCTCAGTAGAATAATTCCAAGTAAAGTCAGTTAGGAGCTGAAAGAGATTTGAGGTCACCCTCCCAATCCCTGTCAGCACAGAAGGGAACACATCCGTGACTTGACTCCTTCTCAGTAGAGGAGATCCGATCCTTTCAGTACTTTTGTCAAGTAGTGCAAATACTCGTAATAAGCAGTGCTGCAAATAAAATGGTCACTAGTCACGGCTGTGGTGGCAAGGATGAAGGACCCAGGATTCACTCTTTCATTCATTCATTCATTCACTAATTCATTCAGTTGAAAACTATCCATGCAGAGCTTTCTGTGTGCCAGGGACTATTTATTCTAGGTGCTGAAAATACAGTGATTAGCAAGACAAGCAAGGTGGCCCCTTGGAGGTTATGGATTTTACAGGGAAACATGGACATGAAGCATATAATTCCAATAAGCTGTAACAAATCATGACAGGAAAGCATAATGATGACAATACACAGCAGAGGGACCCAATGTACTAAAGGAAGAATCTATTATATAAAGACATCCCTGACAAGGCAATATTTAACACCTTAACTGCCATGTGAGTTGTATTTAACTCACGCTGGTTTTGAGTCCAGGGTCTGGTGAAGCACATGTAACTCACACGTCTCTTCTCCTGGGGAACTGAGAGAACTATTTTTCAAGTTGCATGTAACTCCCACACAGAAAATAATAAAAAATAACAAATTTTTCATTAGACTAGAAAGGATTGTTTTGTTTTCAAAGTTTTTATTCTATTTTCATAATAAAACATTGTGGCCCCAAGGAAAAAAATTCTTTTTCTAGTGTGGCAGTCAATGTGCTAAACTAAGACCGTGAAGATAATTAGAAATTATTGGTCTGAAGGTACTAGAAAGAGAAGAAACTGAACTGAAGCAAACTAGAGAATAGGAGAAAATAATGGGTGAAACCATCATTTCTGAGGTTGGAAGGCAAAACTCAGCAAAGCTCAGAGCCAGCCCAAGCACGGTGAAATACAGACTCAAGGGTAGGCAAGAAAGGAGCTATTACCCAGAAGAAACCCTATTTGAAATTGGACTACTCTGAAATTGGACTACTCTTTCTGATGTTCTGGAAGGTACTTGGCACCTAAAAATAGAACAAATGTGGGAATTAGGATTTAAAATGCATACTTAAAATTTTATTTTTTGCTTATTTAAGCTAGGAGAAAATAATCCTTCCATGTAATAAAGAATACCTAAAATGCTTCCTCAAATGGATAAAATGAACAGTTGTCTACGGAAACATTTAGAACACTTACAATGAGTTTGAATAAATTAGGTCATCAGCAATATGCTGCCAACTTTGTAAAGCACTATGGTCTGGCAGGGCATTTTAAAATAATAAATTTACCAGAAATATAATTGAGATATTCAGATGTCAATTGAGAAGACTTTGGCAACATTAAAGTTTCCAACCACAAATATATTAGTATAAATCATACTCTATATTTTGAACCTAAGACAGTTTGAAAAGCAAATACTAGTACTCTATCCCAAAGATCCAAAGGAACTTGTAATCCATAGCAACTGTTTTTACTGACAGTCTCTTGGTATCTCATGCCAGAGTAACAGACTTTTAAAAACTACTGTTAACATATTTTAATTCTGTATGTGTAGTATTTTTTATTCTAAAAAAATTCAAGAGACCTACTAAATTAAAAGAGCTCACATTTAACTAATTTGGGAAAAAAACAAGCTTGATATAAGTAAGGGGATGGCTATATATCATAACTGCTACTTTCTTTGTGGACATGCTTTTTTTTTTTTTTTTTTTAAACCAATCCCTTTTCCCCAATTTTTGAGTCATCTACTGACCACTCAGACCTCTCCTAAATTCCTCAGTGACTTTGGGCCTGGCACATAGAGGGTTTGTTTGTTAGTTTTCTTGAGACAGTCTCACTCCATCTGTCACCCTGGGTAGAGTGCAATGGTGTGTAGCTCACAGCAATCTCAAACTCCTGGGCTCAAGCAATCCTCCTGCCTCAACCTCCTGAGTAGCTGGGTGCACCTCAACGCCCAGCCAATTTTTCTATTTTTAGCAGAGACCAGGTCTTGCTCCTACTCAGGCTGGTCTCGAACTGACTCATGGTTTTCGATGTCATCTTCAGCCCTGACTCTACGGGAGTTGTAATTCTTTATAATTATCCAATGTCCCAGTAACTGAACTTTCTCAACAACAGGAAGCATCCCATTCTCTCCACTTCAACCTCCCACAATAACAATTCATCCTACACTCCCCCTAGATCCTGAATTCTGAAAGACCTACTATGAATACATTGTATCCTCCTCCTTTATGCCTCTTGTATCTGTTTGTTAATCTCTTCATTCACTCATTCTCTCAGTTGTTCATTCATTCTACATTCCACTAATATTTATAAATGTCTGCTATTTGCCAAGTTCTGTTCTAGGCACAGGGAAAAAGCAGTATGAAAAAAATTAAGATATAATAACCCAGACAGAAATCTCTGCCCTCATGGAATATACCAATAAATAAATAAGTAAAATAGATACTGTCAAATAGTGGCAAGTGCTAAAGAGAAAACTAGGACAGGAAAGGGGGTTGTGGATGCTTGGCCATTTCGGTTAGGGTGGCCAGAGAAGCCCTGACATTTCTGTCCAAGGAGACATTTGAACAAAGACCCAAAGGAGGTGAGGAAGCAATCTATAAAGGTATCTGGAGAAAACAGTCTTGGGGGCAGAGGTAACAGCAAGTGCAAAGGCCCTGGAGGCAAGAATATTCCTGAAGGTTCTAGGAACACCAAAAAGGCCAGTGCCTAGAACAGAAGCAGAGAACTCAGGAAGGGGCCGGATCCAAAGGCCTTAGAGAGATGGGAACAAAAACATCAGACTTCTGCTGTAAAGTTAAGATCGGGCTGTAGTAGAGTGAGAGCAGGAGGAGGAAAACCTGGCTCTTACCTTGAAGATACTGCTTCCTCTGCAGCCCTTTCAAGTGGTGGCAATTTTTTCCTCATAGTACTTACTAGGCTTGGAAGTGGGCAGGCTCACCATTGTTTCCAAATTATTCTCCCTGCCTCCTCCCCAAAACCCCTCAGCTTTGAATCTGCTATGGCTCACTACCCTCATGGAAGCTGTTCTCCCACAAGCCCTCACTCCGTCAGGGGCTCACTCGTGATCATTCCCTAAACCTAGAACACGCCTTCATCATCCCAGTTTCACGCATCCACCCTCTGATCACACCTCCTAGCTTTCCAGCGGTGCTCTCTCTCAAAATCTGGATCCAACCTTCCATTAACCCCACTGGAGTCCCCACGCACAACCCTACCACCTCATTACTTTCCCTCTCCCCTAGACATGTGCTCTCCCCTCTTCCACTTCACAGTCACCCACTGCTTCTCTGTACCTGCTGGGCAGAGCCTGAATGCTGATTAGACCCCACTGTACCCCTACTCCACACATGCCCCTGAACAGGGAAAAACCAGTGGAGTGAAAAGACGCACACCAGTGCAGCAATGCCCTTGAGGAGGGAAGGAGGATGGCACCCAGTACCGCACTGCCTCAGACAGGAGCTGAGGACGCCCACCAACTGGGGGAAGGGACAGCTGAGCACGTGCACACACACATCTAGGCAGGCGGAAGGGTGGGGCAGTGGAGCTCGCAAATTCATGTTAATTAACTGCAACTGGATTCTCAATGTTTCTCAGTAAGTCCTTTATTCACCTCTGGTTAATGCCCACAGCAAGGTGGGATCCTTCTACTTTCATCAGGATCCTGGCACCCCTCATCACTCTGAGCAGATGGACTTGGGTTCTATTTTATTGAGGGAAGACCACCTGATGTGAGCGAGCTTCTTAAAACTTCCTTTCTCTATGACTTGAAATCCTTGTATGTTTAACATCTACTTCTTCCCTCCTGGCTCCCAAATTTTCTTTTCTTCTTTCTAGGGTCACCCCCCCACCTCCAATCTGCAGAACTTTATTCTGCTACCTACTTTTCTTGCCTCTTCAATTCCTAAATTTATAGGCTATGAGGAGAAAAAAGGTGTTTGGGGTGAAAGGAATAAAATGAATAAGTTACACAAGTAAGAAAAAACATGGAATGCTTGTATGAACAATGATAAATTGGTATTGTTACATTGCAGGATGTGTTGGAAATTGATAGAGAATAACTTTATTTAGACAGATAGATGTAGGGTGGGATAAGATTACCGAGGATCTTAAAATCCACACAGAGTAGGCTGACAATTTCTAAGCAAGGAAATGCTCACAATGAAAGCAGTGTTTAAGGGAGATGAGACTCAGAGCATGGGATGGGACAGGACGGGATGGGACGGGAAAGGAGGGATTCACACTGGGAACACAGACAGGTTTGGGGTCTGCGGGCAGGGAATGGTGGAGGCAAGGGGGTGAGGTAATCATCCTGGCAAATACAATGAGAGCCTGATCTGCTACGGAATAGTGAGAGCGAAAAAGTCAGAAGACATTTCCGAGAGAAAAATGGCAGAGCCTGGCGTGACAGCATGCTGTGGAGGAGTTTCCAGCCTAATTCTGGACAGGGTGGTGTGACTGCCGCACAACGGAAGGCACAGTGCGGCACTGGCAAAGTGCTTGGGATCGCAGCACTTTGAGGCTAGAAGGGGCTGGGACCTCTGAGATCACGGGATTCACCTCCCCCAATTTACAGATGGGGAAGCAGAAGCCCAAAGAAGCTTAGTGATTTGTCCAACACCACAAAACTCGTTGCTGATGGAGCTGGGACTCGAACCCCATCTCCCTGAATGCCTCAGAGCTCTTTCACTACACTCTGCTGCCTCTTCTAGAACCCACTCTCAGTTCTTATTTGCCCACCCAGGCCCTCAGGTGCCAAACTTTGCCTGACAAAAATTACACCCTGGAGCCACCCACCGGCTTGGGCCTTGGGCACGGATCCGGTCCAGGCGAGCTTCAAAGCTGCTGGTCTGGCTCTGCCCTGGGCCCTTCCTGAAGATAAACCTGCCTTGCCCTTCAATGGTGAGCCCAGCTCAGGCTTTGTGACTTCTCTAGACACTGCTGTGAAGTTTCTAGTAAGTCCATATTTCAAGGCAGCAGAGTAAATAAGACACAAGCCCCACCTGAAGGATCATTAAAATGATTTTGAGATTAACGAGCAAACCACACACACCCTTATTGTTTCCTTCTTCCCCTCCTATTCTGACCCAGTAACAGAATTCAGGATGCTGTTTGGCTCATCTGTGATGAAAATCTTGAGTCATGTGTAGGATTCCCTGGCAAGAACCGGAATTTGTGTTTGGTATTCTTCGTACTGTCAGCTCATACTGATAACACAAAGTAGTCTATAATTTCTAGCAGGGCCTCTAAATTTTTTCCCCAGACAACATTCATTTGTAAAACAAGAGTTTCTAGATAATTTCCTGGTGAATTTAGAGCCTTGAAAGTAGTTTACATAAATGTAGCTTTCAGTGTTCTTATGGAAATGAAGCACAATTATTTACACTAAATAAAAATGGATAACTTGGTGGTCTCATTTTCCCCATTAGCATCAACAAGGTCTTTAACAAGGAACCAGTGACTTCAGCAACCCATCCATATTAAAAGAGGTAGTTAGAGTGGACTGTCCTGAATGATTTGAACTTATTAACAGCTGCCTGAATCAAATCAACAGATAAAGCTGAATAATTTTATAACAGAAGTGTTAGCATTATTTCTTTTCTCCTCTTGCCAATCCAAAGAGTTGAAACAACAAAAAAAATCTGTAAAGAAAGAAAAAAAAACTATAAAATATGCCAAATCCTTCCTTGCAAAAATATTGACAACTCTGTGTTTTCAAGGACAAGCTTTCAAAGTACAAACTTTCAATAGTACCCGCAGTGATGAATATTGCAATTAAAATGTATACAATTCAGGGATCAAACCTGACCCTTTGGTTTATGTTTTCTTCTTACTTTTATTTCCTCATACTATTCATTTTGAAATTTAATTTTTTTCCTACATGCTTTGAGCATCTCAGAAACTTACTGAGTACATCTGTTTGCTTAGCAGCTTCAAAATATTCTCTTTTGTGACTAAGTGGCAGGTGCTGTTCAGTTTATTTTCATACACGTAAACTAAGCCCTTGAACTCAGAGTGAGGAAAAGCATTCAGCTTAAAGTTTAGAAAGGAAGGAACTACACAACAGCTTCCTTTGGAACAGACTGCTTTTTCAGCTTCCTGTATAAAAATTATATTGTATTTTCATAGGAATTGCTAAGAAACAATGAAGGAATTATATTTAAGCCCTAAGAAAGTTAAACTTCAAATCCTTTAAAGAGCAAATAATTTCTTCTATAATTTTGATATTTAAATTAATCCAAGAATAGAAAAAGAGACAAAACAGCAATGTGGTACAAAGTTTAAAATGGATTGTACAATTTTCAGATTACTATAGAGGGGTTCTTATTTTCTTCCAGTAAATGACAGACATTAAGACTTTTGGCCTTAAAACTCCCAAATACCAAGCTACTGTATTTGGCAGGAGAGACGAGGAGAGAAAGGTCTTTTTTTGCTGGTGAAGGTGCTGCTATTGTCATTGATTAAAACATACAAATGCACATAGGCACACCAAGCTCACATTAAACACAGCTTTTCACACTCTAATAATACTGAATATTTTTCAGAAATAATTGACTATTATCTTTAAAAATAAAAATAAAAGGCATCTAGAATCTCCAATCCGAGGGGAGAGAGAAGTAACTTCATTGGGATACAAGACTTGAATGTTATTGCCTTAACTTCTACAAAGTGGCCAAACCCCCCAGCAGTCTGCTTCCATGGCCACCCCTCACATACAGATTTTAAGAACTAACATGTGCACAGCCAAGAAGATGATCATGTATGTCCATGGGCTCTAAATTCTCTCCCTGCTTATTAATTATGTTACTATTGTGTATTTAGAAATTTTCTATCAAGGGTTGTTAAATGAACTTAAGCTTATAACAAAATTCAACCTCATGTTCTCACATTCTTTCCTGAATGCTCAAAGTTCATTTTATTGCAATATTCAAGATTCCCATGTGGGAGAGAACTCCACACACTTTTTGTTTAGGAAACAGCAATACGGACATACAAAACTATAAATAATTCAGTTTCCTGGTTGTTTTTCACCCACCCCAATCCTACTCCCTCACAGCATCTAGCATCAGGCCGGCAGTTCTTTCGAATTCAGGGCTCTGAGAAGTATGTGACTCCAGTCTAAAGACTGAAGCCAGGTAGAAAGTAGCATAGCTCACTCTAAGTGCCAACCCTGGAAGAACCATAATCTACTTTTGTGGCCTGGACCCCCTGAAGTAAAGGTCCCTGGTGGAGAAGTGGTTTTAGGAATACAAGGCCGGGGTGGCCGATATCTGGAACGACCTTAGACACTTGGAGATGATAAAACTGTGTTAGAGCAAAGTGTATCTTCTAGAGATCACAACAACCCTTACTGTGTCCGTTCCCCTCACCTTGCACTGGGCATACTGACCTTTCTTGCATCCCTCTTTCCAGCAACTGCCGCCCCATGTGTGTTACATTGATCTGCTTATATTTCCACCTGCCCCCAGGAGTCTAAGCTCACTGACATAGAGGAGGTCTTTTCACCAGTGCACCTATCCCCAGTTTCTAGCGCACACAGGGGCTGGACCAAGGTAGTCATTCAGAATTGGTTTTTAAACTGTTTGTTCGAGAGTGCTGGACCACAATGAACTTGTGTGTTCATCCCTCCCTCCCTAACTGTGCTCAGCTCCTATTCTGAGTCTAGTGCTCCCAGCCTGATATCTGGTCAAAAACTACTGTCAGGGAAGGGTATGATAAACCCCATCATGCTAAAATGAAAATGACAGATGTGTGGTTGGCTGACCTCTCTTGGTGGCTCTACAAAACGATGGGATTTCAATGACTGAGCTATGAATGGGAGAGAGAGTCCAGGCAGCAGCCCCAGAAGCACCCACAGGGACAACTGCTTCTGTCCATGGCTGGCAGGTCTACCACACAGAAAATCTTTTTTTCTATTTAATTTTTTCTTGGTCTGAGTCCTCAGGTCCTTTGGTTCTGTCTAACTGTTATCTCTGGCTCTGTTCTCGCTCTGGTAACCTAAGCCTAGACCCCCTTGAAAACAGTAATTGGGCCACACAAGGAACTAAACTACTTTAATCAATGTGCTGAACACCTGTATGCACAGCTGTATGGTACAGTTCGGCATAGATTTTACTCTATTTCACATTTGTCCATTTTCATTCTCAACTAAGTTGGAAGCTGCCTAAGGACAGAAGCTATGTATACTTCTCCACACTGAGTCCCAGCCCAATGCCAAACGCATAATAGGTATTCAACAGGGAACCCCAACCAAGATTTGCTATCCCACAGGCATGGGAAATGTTTTAAAAACACAGTACTCTCACTTTTGCAAAAGCATTCAAACTTACCAGAAAGCTAGAATGAACAATGATAATATTGTTACTGTTATAAAGCAAATCATGTTTACTTAGAACTTACTACACATCAAACTTTGAGCTACACCCTTTATAGATGGTCTCTCACTCAAAACTCATAGCAACCCATGAGGTTTAGAGAGACTAAATAACTCACTAGCAGTCACACAGTCAAGTGGGGCAGCCTGCAGGCTGATTCCAGAGTATATATTCAATCAGCCCATGAATTCAAAAATTTAAGATCCCCCAAATATTTCCCAACAGTATGGCTAAGAAAAGTACAGTGATTTAAAATAATTGATTTAAAATAACTCCTCACCTCTCAGCCCTTACCCATGCAGTTTCCTTTATGGGAACACCACCTTTTCCCGACCTCCCTATTTATGTGACAAACACTCCAACTGCACCTGGCACTCACTGCCACTCTATCAACTGTCCTGCTCTATTCCACATGTCTGTTTATTATTTCCCCAGGAGAATCTGACCTTCTCAAGGTTGAGAATCCTGCCTTTCACCTGCTACCCAGGTCTCTAGCATAGTACCTACCATATAATAGGTGCACAGTAAACAGTGGTTCTTGAAATAGTTGTTAGAGTAGCATTAAGATCCTCAGTTTGCAATGTCTATCTTTCAGAGCAGATCGACATCATAATTTTCAATAACTTAAATTTGTTTCCATAGCAACTAGGCAAAGTGCTCCTTATAATCCTGGGAAAGGCAAGCTCTGCCTTAAGGTTCAACCCACTGAAATACTTCACGATCATTTGCTTTTGTTCTTAGTTTGAAGAGACAGAATGACAGCATTTAACTTTCTCTAACTACCTCTCTGAGAACATTCTAACTTTAATAATAACAGTAAAACTCATTTTTTCAAACATAACTAAACTAGAATTTCCAGTAACAAAAGGACAATGTCTTATACTTCGCAAATCTACAATATCCAGAAGAGAACAATACATATAATCAGGTCATTATATGTATTTCAGATCCTGACAGATCAAAAAATATAAATTGTGAAATTTTATTTTTAAAGTAAACATCACTCCTTTCTGGCAACTGACCTTTTATAAAAGATGTCATCAACAATTCTATAAGACAGAGACAAAAGGAGAGAGTTTTCTGGGCTACTCTACGCTTGATCTTAGCCAAAAGGCTGAGAAGCGATCTGGGCTAATTTAAAATGTGGCATAAATTAAGCAAGAGGGGTGGCATGAGAACTTCCCAAGGCCTCTACCAACTCAGTAATTTTTCACTCAAAGGAAAAGAATAATGGGTTCAATTTTTCATTCTTAATTACGCTGCTCACTCTCTGAGAGTTTACTGACTTCCATGATATCAAATCTCTGGGCATTTACTTTTTTTTTTTAAATAGATGGCCTCTTTCCTTCCATCCATTCCTACCACCCCTAATTACCAGACCAGTAAAAAGGTACTGATGGCATTCTGACGGCCCTAAGTTCTTAAAGGATAACAAGGCAGAAATGTAAACATTCTTCAGTTCGAGTGCACATTAACTACACTCAGCTACAATTTCTCCAGCATGGCATGCCAACAAATTGTAGATGTGATCAAACAACCTAGTTGGGAGGACTATCCAATGAATAGGATGGCGATCAAGTGAAAGTGGACAGTGGTGTCTAAGTTCCCAAGTTAATTAAATCCTAAGGGTCTCATAAAATTTACTAAGGCTCTCAAAGCTTACATTTCAAAAACCTGTCTTTCTCAAAATTTACTACTGGAAAGAACTGCATATAAACAAAAACAATTCCCATTTTTTTGGTTTAGATTCTGTACGACAAATGGGATGCTTTTCCATTTATAAGGTGAAAGCCTAACAATGTGGATAATGAAGTCTTCGAATAGTACTGAGATTTACTTACATATGTTTGAAAGCTAATATCTTGCTAGATGAATAGACTAATAGGACTTTATGATGTTCTCCTGCCTGCATGCAAAATATGTAGACATTTATCTACTGCATTAGCTTTGCTTATCGAATTTATTTACCCATCAGCACTTTCACTGCTTTGGAGAAGCATCTGATGGACGTGATTCAGGAATAAATGAGACTATTGCCATGCTGTCTCTATTTGAAACCCTAAGAAACATTGAAAAGGAAAAGAATGAGAAAATACGCTTGGCCCAGACAGTCAAACAATGTAGGCCTTTATGGGTCCTTCCTATCTGAATAAATATGCAGCATTCAGTCTTTCTGGCTAGATTTCAGCGGAGGGCCTCATACCTAAACACACTGTCTACACTACATCAAAATCCATTTGTAATTTATCTTCTGTAAGTTTTTTTTCACTTTGGGTCAAAAGCACCCTTTGAAAAGAAATTGTCATCTATTAACTAGGTGGATCATACTTTACTATATATGTCACTTCATCATAAGACTTCATTATTTTTTTCTCAATACTAAATCATGGTTTCTGTCTCTCAGTAGCCAGAAACCAGGCAGTTTCTCTCTTGGGGGACGTTAAGCATTCACTTAATTGAGTACAGCAGAGCCTAAATTCTTAACACATAAAGATAAGGGAACCAAAGGCCAGTTGCCTCTTTAAAATTTCAATAATTTCTATTTCAATTTCAGCATCTAACGTGACTGTAGCTTGGCTGAACTGACTCTGTGAAGGCATTAAAAGTGGACTGTTTCTGTAGCCAATCGGCCAATGTGTGTAACACAGCATACACATAACTGCACGATTCTGCTTCTCCCAATTTCAGCAGTAAAAATGGGAATCCATGGGTGTATCCCAGGAACTACAAAGTCCCTGGATCTAATCAACACCAAGTAAAGGCACAAAGGGTGTCAATGGCATCAAGGAATTCCCTGAACTGATTCACTGATTCATATAGCTCAGATTGGGGGGCGGGGGACAACACTGGACAAAAAACCTGAAAGAGGCTGGAATATGGAGGAAAAAAACCTCTGTTAGGATAAATTGTATATTCTTATCATTCTCTGAACTCAGCCCACTGAATGCAAGTCTTCCTATTCAAGGCAATTTCCCCCAGCACCTTTAATCAGGAGTTTTGTTGGGTGCTGGGATATGGTGACCAAGACCTATTCCCTGACTTGAACGTTTGTTAGGAAGACAAATAAGGAAACAGACAATGACAACACAGTGTGGTAAAGAATATTAGACTGGAGCAAAGTGTTGGAGCAAGGGGGTGTGCAGAGGGAGAGCATTTAACACAACTGGGCGAGGATCACTGAAGGGATCCCAGAGGACACAAGTGCTGGACCTAAGACTTAAAAGAATAAGACAGGTAAAGGACAGAAGGCTGGGGAGGGAGGAGTGGACACTCCAGGCAGAAGGGGCTGATAAGCAAAATGACCTCTCTTCTCTGAGACTTTGTATCCCTCAACGTTCTCCATCTCACTACTCTCCTTTAACTTTAAAGCAAAAGCCCCCAAAGAGAGGAAATTGCACATTCCAAAGTACCTACCAAGAGAGGAAAAAGCAAACACACACACACTGTACAATTATTAGGTAAACGTCAAGACATGTAACGAGAGAGATGATGTCTGTATTAGGAAATACTATATTGTTTGCTGGACGCATCATAAGAAAGTCTGAGAACCAAGCTGAAGCGAGACAAGCTTTAACATTGAAGAACAAACAGTTTTTAAAGCAATTATAATGCACAGAAATTCAGCTGCATTTGTTTAATTAGAAAAAAAAAAACAATTGTCATTCTAACAGTAGATGTAGTGGGTGAGTTGGGTTCACTTTAGAAAACACAAAAACTCTAAATTAAGGTAGCTTCTTATCTGCATAAGACCCTTAATTATTTCCTTGAGTTTTTGAGAAGGGGAGACTAGTTCCATACCCAAAATAGTATCAATCATTGCTGAGTGATAACATTTTTCATTTAACCCAAAACCAGAAGAAAGGAGCGATTATCATCTCTACAGATCAAAGAGGCGAGGCTAAACCCATAGTTAAGTCAGGATTAAAACCCAGGTTTCCTAAGCCAAGAGTCTGGGTTCTGGTCCCCTCACTATCACAAACTCATTGTTAAATTCCCGTTGCTCTTTTTCTCCTCTACAGAATTAAGGGACTGAAAATTTTTAAATTTTGATTAAAAGCTCAGGTTGCTTTTTCTTTTAAAGAGAAGCAAGAATAATACACACTAACACTTTGCCCTTATGGCTGTTCGAAGATAACTGCTCATTTTTTCCCTTTTGTTTCTTCCCTACAGTTGACCACCGGCCACATTGGTGCCTCTCAGCAAACAGCTGTTCTGTATTTTTTAAAATCCCTAAATATAGTACCTTGATTCAGATTGGAGAGGAACTCAAACTTCCAATATGGACACTGAGAAGATGCTGGTTTCACTCCATTTATAAAATAATCAGAGAATTAAGCCTTTTTAATGATAAAAAAATTTTAAGTTAGAACTTACTTGTATTAAAGAATAGTTTGTTACTAAATGAGACTAAGTTTTCAGTGAGACACTGATGAGAATCTTTATAATAATCTCCCCATGTTCCGCCCCCAGGTTTTCCTCCTATTCAAGATGATCTTGGTAGCAACACCTGCCAATACTGTTACAGCTGTAGTTACCATGACCACTGCAAACAGTCTTAACAGAAATAAAAGGTAGATTTGCCAATTAAACCCAAGGGAAAAATAGCTCTGTGCAGAATTACTCCTGGCACAGTCTAACTCATTTTTCACAATACAGCAACCACTATAAAAAAAACTTTAACAGCTAATAATCTGAGTTTGCTCTCATAGATTTAACCATAGATTTCAGCAAAATAAGGCACCTCAGGCATCAACTTCTCCAAAGAGGCCTCTTATCCCACTCCTCACAAGCTAAGCACCCTACTGTGCACGTCCCTGCCACCCTCACTTGCCTCGACCACAGTATTTATTACACTGCAAGAAAAAGGGTATAGGCTAGGCACCTTAACTGCTTGACTTAACTTCCCTGAGCCTCAATATGCTCATATGGGAGGAAACAGTTTCAATCGAGACCTTAAAAGAACCATACTTCACGATCAAAATTAGAAAAGTTGAGCAAAAGAAAAAAACAATTAAAATTATACACAGAGAGTAAGCAGAAAAAATGAAGTAATGAAGGGCAGAAAAATCAATGAAACAGAACACAGAGAAAAATAGTGAAAAATCAATAACTCCAAAAGCTGATTCTTTGAGAAGTTAAATAAAACTGATAAACCTCCAGTTAGACTGATCAGGAAAAAAGAGAGAAGACATAAATTACCAATATCAGGAATGAGAGATCCAGTGTCACCATAGATTCTACAAATATAAAATGCATAACAGGGGAATATTATAAAAAAACTTTATGCCACTAAATTCAATAACTTAGATGGAATGGACAAATTCTTTGAAAGATACTACTAAACTCATTCCAGAAAGAAGAGATAACCTGAATAGCCATAGATCTAATTTAAAAATTGAATTTGTAGTTTAAAATCTTCCCTTAAAGAAAACTCTGGATCCAGATGGCTTCACTGGGGAATTCCAAAAAACATTTAAGGGAAAAAATACCAATTCTACCCAAATTCTTTTAGAAAATTGAACAGGAGGCAATACTTCCCAGCTTATTCTATGAGGCCAGTATTAACCTGATACCGAAACCAGACAAAGGCTTATATATAAATGTTCAGATTGGTTTTATTTGTAACAGACAAAAACTGGAAATACCCAAATGGCTATTGGCAGTGAACAGATATACAAACTGTGGTATATCTATACAGTGGAATACTTCTCAGCACTAACAAGGAATAAACTATTGATGCCCTCAACAACATGGATAAATCTCACATTAATTAAGCTGAGTGAAAGAAACAAAAAGAGTACATATGATATGATTTCATTATATAAAAGCTTAGAATAGGCAAATCAATCTATAGTGACAGAAAGCAGATCAGTGGTTGCCTGGAGACAGAAGCAGAGAGCATGAGGATCACACAGTGGTACAAAAGAAATTTTGGAGGGTGATGGATATAGTCATTTATCCTTATTGTGGTGATGGTTTCATGGGTATATACATGTGTCAGAACTGATTAAATTGCACACTTTAAACGTGCAGTTTATTCCCTATCAATTATACCTCAATGAAGCTTTTTTTTAAAAGCTGCCTAAATTTTATAATATTGAATTGTCCCTTTTTCATAAACCTACTGAAAATCTTTCACTATAGCAAAGCAATTGCTGTAACTGCTTCAAATACACCTTTTCCTTTGACCTTTACTCTATATAAACACAACTGTAAAAGTAAATTACTATTGGATGGAAAAGTGAACAAACTGGTCTCCCTAGATTGCACAATAAGCAGACGTTTATTGGCTTCAAATGAAGCCTGAATGTTTAGCTAAACTACCAGAACTGAATGCTTGGTCACTTCATATTGAAAATATTATAACCACAAGCCGCCCTGAAGCAATTCATTAATTCAAATAAACATTTATTGCATATGTACTCTATGTCTGGCATTGTTCTAAGTGTTGGATTTCATACAAAATGGTCAGTACCAAATTACAATGCTCTTCTGCATCTTCTCTTGGAATAATTTGTAAGGTATTAGTCATTGCATTTACATAAGACAACTAAAGAATATCAATAGAAATAGACTGTGGACAGACTAAAATGGCGATTATTCTTATACAAAGTTAAAAAATACATGCTAATGATGACTAAAGAATTGTACCCCAATAGCTTAGGATTTCAGAATGAGAGATATTCCTTGAAGCCTAAGTGAATTCAAGACAGATATAAAGAAAAATACCTTCACACACAGCAAGAAGAAAGGAGCCTGTTATAGCTCCAAGAGGTCCTTCTGGCTTGGAAATATAAAAGGATACAGACAGACCCAAAATGATTTTAAAAAATTATAACTAGCAATTTTTAAGTAAATTGTCTAAAGACTGATATCAAAGACAACATTCTGTACCATAGCATATTCTTTACTGCCAATTTTAGAGACCACGTAGTAGCAGGAATGGGTGTACCCAACAATTTACCTTCCCTGCACTGGCTTTCAGGCAGCCTTTGTTACCATAACCTTGCAGTCAGGCAAGGTCTCTTTGGTAAGATGACAAGACTATTTTAGACCTATGGGGTGGCTAACCAGTAGTGCCATTATTACTCCTGACCATGTTTAAAGCGACTTTAAATATTTAAAATAATTTTGATTTTAAATGGTAGCAGTGTTTATCATATAAGCTAATAATTAGTATAAATTTATAACAAATAGCATACATAAGTGAGTAATTTACCCTTCATTCCTCCAAAAAAGATTCTACATTTAATTAATGACAGTATGGAACATCGGCTTTTGAATTATGCTCCTGGAGTCGTGGTGGAGCACCAGGCCAGCTTTCCACTGCCCCTGACCAAAACCCCTGTTTTACCTGTTCATATACTGGGGTTTCATGAATAACATATCCATAAAATAAGTTTACAAACCATGTAATTTCCACCCTTTTAGAATTTCTGTATGCTATTTTGCCATCTTTGAGATACAGAGTAAAATTTAAATTCAGACTGTACAGTAGTAAAAAAATAAAAAGTAGAAGAACTAGTTGAACAGCTTCTGCATTCTCTTTGTCCATTAAGAAAGACTATTCAGTAGAGAACATAAACAAGATCTTGCAGCTACTTAAAACTACAGAAACTACAACTAAAGCACATGAGAAACATCTAGTTTATTTACACACAGATTATATACATATTACTTAGAATCACTTATGGATTCTTTATATCTGCTAGGCAACACATCAGCCTAAGTTCTACACACATTTAAACACAAGTGTGGGCTGGGCGAGGTGGCTCACACCTGTAATCCTAGCACTCTGGGAGGCCAAGTCGGTTGGATCACTCAAGGTCAGGAGTTCAAAACCAGTCTGAGCAAGACCGAGACCCCGTCTCTACTAAAAAAATAGAAAGAAATTAATTGGCCAACTAAAAATATATAGAAAAAATTAGCTGGGTATGGTGGCACATGTCTGTAGTCCCAGCTACCCAGGAGGCTGAGGCAGGAGAATCGCTTGAGCCCAGGAGTTTGAGGTTGCTGTGAGCTAGGCTAACGCCATGGCACTCTAACCTGGGCAACAAAGTGAGGCTCTGTCTCAAAAACAAAACAAACAAAAAAACCACAAGTGTATTTCAATTGTTTTATACTTTCCATGTTCTGACAAATTCTTCTCTGACTAAATATAGAGAGAAACATTTAGATTCACCCTCTCCCCCATTACTTAATGCTCCTTTTTAAATTATATTTATCAGCCACTGAAAAATCCAAATCTTAAATAAGTAGAAAGATTGCATATGTGAAAGCAATCTTGTTATTTCAAGCAGTGCAATAGGAGTGACCTGACAAGCCCAGAGGCAGACCTTACGAGGGATTCAGGCCTCGCTCATCAGGGCCATGTGATTACCACCATCTGTAGGAGCTGCTTATTCCCTCCCTGACATCTAGGCTGTGAACTTTCTTATTTTCAGTGACACTACCTTTGAAGAATTAATTAGTAAAGAACAAAGCTGATTACCTCTAGAGAATAAAATCATTTTAGAAAACAGAATAAGCTGTATCAGATACATTTTAATTATTTTTTTTCCAGGAGCTGATAAAGGGCTGCCTCCAGAAATCAACATTCGTTCATTTCAGCTCTGTAACTGATTTTAAAAGTGATATAATTTGCAGGGATCTGGGATCCTGTCACAGAAATTTTCTGTGTAATCAGTTAACTAACCTATGCAGGACTCAAATCCATGATTTGATCTCATCATTAAATCCAAAATGTATTCTCTCTCCCAGTCTTGGAGTAGTTTTGGTAAAATTAAGAATACACAAAGTCTTAGTCTATTAGATATTTGTCC
The DNA here is from genome assembly GCA_008750895.1 of Mirza zaza. NCBI lineage: Eukaryota > Metazoa > Chordata > Mammalia > Primates > Cheirogaleidae > Mirza > Mirza zaza. The sequence goes on from VSMD01089972.1 coordinate 69,280, forward strand.
AAACTCTATCTGAAATAACATTAATCTACAATTCAAATAAAAATGATCTGACTTTTAAAAACTAATCATTTGTATCTATATATCCCTTATAGTAATTTAAAAAGCTGAGATGCTATAACTCAATTTGAGAGAAATGCTCTATTAAATTACAGCTTGCTAAATTACAACGGTCCCCAACCTTTTAGGCACCAATGACCAGATTCATGGGAGACAAGTTTTCCATGGACCGGGGACAGGAGTGTGTGTGGCTGGTGGCCAGGACCCTAACAACCCATGATCCACAGCCTGGCGGTTGGGGACCATAGTGCTAAAAGATTTGGAGCCAAATTTAATGAAAGTTCTTTGATGAAATATTAATAAATAAAAGGCTCACATCTCTACTGCGGACGGAAAAGGAATCTAGGCAATAAACAAAAAACTATTAATAAAAATATATGCAGTTTACTATAATATCTTGTCATATGGCAGGGTGGCAGGACAAGAGTGTTGAATCTACAAAAGTAACAATTATATTTATGCCTTAAAATTTAGAAAGCAAACAAGCTACCTTTCCCAAGTGTGAACGTAATATTACTCTTCATGTAAACACAACTATACTTTTCTAGTGTTTAAATTTTAAAAAATTACAGCTTATCCAAGCTACCAATGGTTTGGTTTTCCTGAATACAGAGGGAAGCCAGAGTTGGAAGCACACTCACCTCAAAATTAAAGGGTGAAAAAACCAAAATCAAATTCCATTTCCAGAACAGTGTTCCAAAGCTTATTAAGAAACTGGAATCAGGAGTCAGATTTTAAGATACCAAGATTCGAAATCTGCAATTCATTTTATTTTTATGTAAAAGATGAAACTAAGTTAACATGTGCTATTCAGAACACAAAATTTAAGTCATCATGTGAACTGAATTCTTACTTTTAAGGTGAACTTCCAGTCCTTTCCATTCACAAATAGGACTTGATTTATTAAGTTTCCTGCTTTGTATCTCCAGAGTTGATCAAAGCACATTTTCTTAGTACAATCTGTATTGTTCCAAGTGTTTTTATAAACATCTCTTTTGAGAGTTTACAGGAGTGATCCGAATCATGTCCAAGGTTTCATCCCATGAGTCAGTTATTCTTAAAAGGGAATAGAATCTCTCCATCTTTATCACCTTTATTTCCCTATCTATGCCAAGTCTAATTCTAATCTGTCACAAATTAAAAAAAAAAAAATCACTGGCAGGATTGTCAGCAGATAATTACTGGTGTTAAATACTAGACAGGGCAAAAAAAGAAAGAAAAGGCGTAAGTTCATTACCTGGACATGAAAATTACAGGACTACACCATATCTGCTTTTATAAATGTCCCTTTGCCAATAAGAATAACTCTCAAGGTGTGTCAACCATCTATCCTTACACTGGTAACTCCTAAGTCTGTATTTCCTGTACTCGTCTGAGGCCCAAACAACCCATCCAACTGACTGCTACATGTGGCCACCTGCATTCATTCATACATTCATACATTCTGACTGAATACCTAATATGTGCCACGTACAGTCTGCGTAGGTGCTGGAGAGTCACAGCAAAGAAAACAGTCCCTATCCTCTTAGGGCTTCTAGTAGTGAAGGACGCCATGTGAATCAAATAATCACAAAAATATGTAACATACAAATTGAGTATCCCCACGTCTCCAACTAAGCTGATCTAAAGCTAAATTTAGTTTATTCGCTGCATGCAGCCTAGTCACCCCTGAACCCTGTTTTTTGACAGAAACAGTGCTGTTGCGGAACGTGAGAGGCATTCCTGACCTTTCCCTTCTTCCTCAGATTCTCTCAATCTCTGGGGCCAGCAGGTACTCATAGAGTAGACGTGCACAGATGGCTCTGCCAGAACCACCCTTCCCCACTTCTGGAAACTCTCAGTGTGATGGTGGTGGAGAGCTTCCAACAAAGACCCCAGAGCAGGCCAAGAGTGCTCCCGGGGCTGGGTGTGGTGGCTCACATTTGTAATCTCAGCACTTTAGGAGGCCAAGGCGGGTGGATGGTTTGAGGCCAGGAGTTTGTGACCAGACTGGGCAACACAGAGTGATGGCAAGTGTATGCAGTACCAGCTACCCAGGAGGCTGAGGTAGGGGATTGCTTGAGCCTAGTAGTTTGAGGCTGCAGTGAGCTATGATTGCACCACTGCACTAAAGCCTGGGCAATAGAGTGAGACCCTGTCTCGAAAGAAAAAGAAAGAAAGAAAAAAAGAAAGAAAGGAGTGCCCTGGAATTTTAAAAACCAAAGCTGGGAGTGAGAAGCTCTTTCCTTCCCCTTGATTGGAGAGAGTGAGGATGACCTGCACCACATGATAATGAGTACCACTTCTAATCCCCGAGGTCCCTAAAGTTGTCCTGGTTACTGCAATTCATTCCTTTTGCAACCTTCTCCAGGAATCTTCCAATGAATCCCCCTTTTAACTTAAGATAGTTTGGGTGAGGTTTCCGTTAACTGCAGCCAGGAGTCCTGACCAGTGTCCCCTCAACATTTCCACCCTGACTTTTCCATTCTACCACCAGTGCCCTAGTTCAGGCCCTCAGCAACTCTCACCTGGATTAATGTAATAGTCCAAAGGGTCACCTGTCTTCCAGTGCTGCCCCTCACATCCAGTGTCCACAGTGTAGTAACCAGAGTGACCACCTCACCCCCACTGCTGGACTCTTTGGTGGCTCCCCATCACTGAGGACAAAATCTAAATCTCTTAACAAGACAACTTTCTATAATCAATCCTCTTCTCCAGCCAAGTAATGGTTACTCCTTGCCTCACATCTTTTTATGTCCTGACTATACAGGGTTTGGGCTTAATTTCCTTTCTGAAAGCTTTGAAAACCTGAAGAAGTTAAAGAAAAGTGGTTTTCTTTAGGCTCGCTTCTAGGCATCAAAGCCATCACACGTGTGTCTACATTTTATTATAGCAACAACCCTAAACATGGCTGCAGTGATATATCTGGTGCCAGCGTACGTGACACACACAGCAACAAGTAACTGGAAGAGAGACTCGTAGACCGTAACAAAAGGTTCTGATCACCCACCCACCCATCTTCGTAGACTGAGCACCAGTGGAAACCCTTCTATGAGGCATTCTCATCCAGACAGAGAAGCGTGCCCCTCCACCCTTCTGTGTACTTCCACTATCCTCTACGGCAGCTTCTAGCACGGCATGTGAGCTCTTGCTCCTTAAGGATAGGACCACATTCCTCTTACCTCTGGATCTCCAAGCCCTGCCTAATGATTAGTACATATTAGACACTTATACATGTTCCAGAATGATGCATGCATTCTAAGGCAGGCGGAACACTGAAAGACATCTTTCTAAGGAAAAAAAAAAATACACTGAGTGTCAGGTTAGGAAACTTAGTCTTCTCACATTGAATTAGGTGAGCATATGTGAAGACTCAAAAGATGTTAATACCACCAACCCACTGTATAGTTAACCAAGTGACCATTTAATTTTGCACATAATTTTAAAATAGGAGATGTCCAGAAATAAGGTATGATTTTTTAACTTTTAAAAAATTTCAAATGGAAAGAAAACTGCACAAGCAACCGCAACAAACTGGTAAATTAGACTCCATCAAAATAAAAACTATTTGCTTGAAAGAACATCAAGAAAATGAAGACAATCCAAAGAATGAGGAAAACATTTTATAATTTATGTGTATCATATCAATATATGATAAAGATAGGTATTACATGTGTATGTATCCAGAATATATAAAGAATCATTAAAACTCTACAGTAAAAAAACAACCCAATTTTTAAAAATGGGCAAAGAAGTTGAATACGTATCTCTCTAAAGAAGATATGCAATGGCCAACAAGCACATGAAAAGATGTTCAATATCATTAGTCATCAGGGAAATGCAAATCAAAACAAGATACCTCTCCGCACCCAATTAGGATGGCTACTATAAAAACATGAAAAAGTGTTGGCAAAGATGGAGAGAAAACTGGAACCCTCGAACATTGCTAATGGGAACGTAATGCAGCCACTTTGGAAAACAGTCTGGCAGTTACTCAAAAAGTTAAACACAGAGTTAACGTATAACCTAGCAATTCCACTTCTAGGTATGTACTCAAAAGAAATGAAAACATACATCCACTCAAAAACTTATACACAAGTGTTCACAGCTGCATGATTCATAATAGCCAAAAAGAGGAAACCACCCAAATGACCATGATGAATAAACAAGCAAATACGGTATATCCATACCATAGACTAGCATTCCACAACAAAAAGGAATGAAGTTTTGATACAAGCTACAACGCGGATGAATCTCAAACCCATGCTAAAAGAAGCCAGACACAAAAGGTCACATATTGTAGGATCCTATTTGTACAGTAAGTCCAAGATAGGTAAAGCCATAGAGAGAGAAAGTAGATTAGTGGCTGCCAGAGGCAAGAGAGAAGGAAGAAGGGAAAGTGACTGCCAATGGGTACGGGGTTTCTTTCAGACGTGATGAGTGTTGCGGAATTAGATAGTAGTGGTCAGTGCACAACTCTGAGTATACCAAAAATCACTGAACTGTATGCTTTAAAAGGGTCAACTTTAGGGTATGTAAATTATATCTTAATAAAGCTGTTATTTTTTAAAATGGCTGCACAAAGTCATATAATAGCACCTCTGGTGCAGGGGCCCAGCTGAATCACTCTGCCTGCTACAGGATAATCTGTCGTAAAAACACACAATCTGTTCAAACAAGGAAATAATTTATTTTCCTACCAATAAACCCCTACAGCAGCCAACCATAAAACCAAATCCATAATAAAAAGAGGACAGAACAAAAGACCATGCAATTCACAATTAGCTGGCAGGTACGGAATGGAATGGAATTAACCAAAGACTGTACAAAGAAAAATGTTTATCAGAACTGCTCACTTCCCTTTGATTACACTGATTTAAACAAGTCAAAGTCCTTTTAACTCGTGAAAAAATGTGCCAACTTTGTTATTAGCACAGAGCAAGGAAAAACAAGCATTCTCTCCTCTAACCAAATTAACATCACACAGAAGGTCTGTTTGTACTTGGCAGCCATGAACCTTTCATCTTAGAGCTCTGCAAAATTAAACAAGCCTATGCTGTATTGAACACGGTGAGCCAGACACCCTGGCAGACTCCTACACTTCGTCAGTTGATGATGAAGAACACTGGAAACAAAGAGGATGGTGAGAATGGTGGTGGTGCTGGTGATAAAGTAGCTTTATCTTCATTCTGAGCAACATTTCGACATCTACAATAATGGAAATGTGCTAACACCACCTTTCTCTGTCAAAGACTGCATAGATTTTGGAGCCAGAGAGATCTGGACTCAAGACACACGTTTTTTAGGGGTTTTATTTGTTGTTACTGGTTTTTAATCTACTAGCTGCACGCCCAAGGAAAAATTTCAAAATCTCACCGAGCCCTTCTAGTCTCTAAACTTTTAGAGGTAATTACATCTATCCTCACAGTGCACACAGAGGGCACAGCACAATCATCAGGTATATGCCCACCATAAAAATCTTTGCTGCTCTCCACTCTTCATTTTAGAGCTTATATCACAATATATGTAATGGTCATCAGCCATCCTTCTTTTACCCAAGGAGAGCCACACAACTGAAAATCCTACACAGATTTCATGTTAAATAAATTATTCCCCTCCACCCAACACCCACCCCACAGAACTGAAGGTAAGAAAGCCATGAATAAAAGTATTTTAAATGTATTAAATCAGGGCATGACACAAAGCATTCATTCACCTAAGAGGTATTTAAAAGCACTGAACTGAACGAGACACACCAAGAGAAACGCTTACTATTAGAGGAAAATGCATATTTTGCAGTGCAATAATTGGTAACCTTTCCATAAAGATTGATGCAATCTGATTATAATTCCCAAGTGTCAGCAATCAGTTCTTAAGGTAAAAGAAAAAGGAAGTGGGATGGTTTCAAGCACTCCAGAAAAGACGTAGGAGGATATCCTTTCCCACTGACAGCAATTAATGTTTGAGTGATGGCTGCTAGAATGTTCAGACTGAGAAACTTTGTTACATTAGAACAGACCGAAATATATTTAAAACAAAACTTATTGGGTTTAACACATACAAACACTTAACCCTCACCTTGATCTAGGTGTCCTCTCTGAACAAACTGAAGAAGGAAAAGCTTGTGTGAAATTCCAGTATTTGTCACTGCATAGCTGTAAGGGAGGAAATAAGAGTTTTCTGCCATATTCCCATGTTGAATGTCTATTTAAAGAGAGCATCTAGACTCTGCAGTAAGAGAGTCAGACTCCTCTTGCCCAGCTCCGCAACACTAGGCAAAGTTTCTAGGGTTAAGAAAGAAGGAAATTTCTCAAGGGGAATGGGACATTTAGAGATTAGGGATGTCCCCAGGGAGTTTCACTGAGTAATGAGCTCATTACAGAATGTATGGCCCAAAGCTACTGTTCTCCCCTCCCCTTTCCAAAACTCTACCCTTAAGACTGAGTTAATAATGTCCCTGGAAGAGACCAACTCAGTTAAGGAAGCCCTGAGTGTTGGCTTTGCTAAGAATAATCTATACTGCATACAAGCACTTCAGTTTGTTTTCCTCCTACTGTAGTTCAATACTCTTATCCTGATTGTAAAACAGCTTTAACTGAATATTCTACTGCCACAAATGCTGAATATGAAGACAGAACTTTTCTCCTGTGCCCAACTTTCCAATCAAATGACCACTTACCCTGCCAAGTCTAAACTTTAAGCTTTATGACTAAAATAGGAAGAAACCGTTGCAAATGCACAAAATCCAACCCATTAAAGATGTAAAGAAAGTTTTAAAATTTTCTTAAGTACAGTATAAAATTTTTCACAAATGCAGCTGAGAGATAAATAATACAGCCTTAATTTTATTTTTTTTTATTTATTTATTTTTTTTTTTTGAGACAGAGTCTCACTTTATTGCCCAGGCTAGAGTGAGTGCCATGGCGTCAGCCTAGCTCACAGCAACCTCAATCTCCTGGGCTCAAGCAATCCTGCTGCCTCAGCCTCCCAAGTAGCTGGGACTACAGGCATGCGCCACCATGCCCAGCTAATTTTTTTTTTTTCTCTATATATTAGTTGGCCAATTAATTTCTTTCTATTTATAGTAGAGATGGGGTCTCGCTCTTGCTCAGGCTGGTCTCGAACTCCTGAGCTCAAATGATCCGCCCACCTCGGCCTCCCAGAGAGCTAGGATTACAGGCTTGAGCCACCGCGCCCGGCCCTTAATTTTAATTAAAACTTCCTTTAACTACTACTACTAACTCCTCACTTTCCAGGAATATTTTTAGGATCAGAGTTTTAAAGCATGCAATTAAAGAAATTAACTCATCATTAAAATGAAACCCCCCATATAAGTGAATTCCTGTATTGCCACAGAAAGAGATTCAAGAACCCAACACTTTATTTTAGAAAACAAATGCAAGATTATACCACTAGCCACAATAAGACAACAGAAGGGAAAGTCCAGGAAACCTCATTAATTTAGACCCTACTAATGAAGACTCAATAATGTCCTTTCACATCTGCTTAGATTTAACTTTGGACTATTTATTAAGAAATGGGCTGCTAGGCAAATTAAAGTGCAAATAAAAATTGCTAGAGGATTATTTCATCAATTTAAAAATTTTTACATGCAAATATTGCCAAAATACTATAGCTCATGCATTCTTTACAATCCCATATTCCAATGGAAACAAAGTAGATGAAACAAGAGACCAAAACATTGCTTAAATCTATTAGATAATTGTTCCTTCCTCTCTGTTTAGCTTGGCTGTGAAAAACTGGTTTAGGAGTCAGGAAAGCTTAATAGGTAGGATGCTGGACAAAGATTTATACATTCTTCTCAAGGGCTGGCAATCTATTCCTCTACTTTTTTTTTTTAATAAATGCCGAACCATACAATTAAAATATAGTTCAACTTATTGCCATTATAATTAAAAATATATTTTGGGGAATTCACTTTATCCTTGTCTTCAAATAACATAATTGTGAAAAATATTCTCATGTCTATACTAAGAAACATAAACAGGATTCCTTAAGAAGAACTAGTATCCTACCTATTTTAGATGAAACATGTTAAACAGGACTCTTTAAGAACATCTAGTATCCTACCTAGTTTAGATACTTACTTTGCCCTTAACAACAAAAATAAACAAAAAAGCAGATTCAGAAAGTAAATGGGGTATAGTCCAAATCAAAATTCCAAAAAAATATCATAAAGTGTATGGTAGCAAGTGTCACTATAATTATGTATGTCTAGTTTTAGGTACATGTGAAAATCACAGATGCTAGTTTTCTTATCCAAATTTAAGGCAGTTTTCATTTACATCGTAATGCTAACAATGACGATACCATACACTAACCATTAATTCCTTCAAAAATGACGTGGGTGTTTGTTGTGTACGTGCCAGGTATTGTATTAGGTGCTAGATGTAAACTGGTGAATAAAACACACATTGGATCTCTTGGTCCCTGCTTTGGTGGTATACTATCAACACTGTTAACCTGGAGTGAACAGAAAAGCACCCACATTAAAGGCAATCCATATAATAATAAGATGCATTTTATACCTAGGAAAAAGAGGTGACTTTTAATTGGTCTTTTTTTGTTTTTTGGAGACAGGAGGGTCTTGCTCTGTTGCCCAGGCTAGCACACAGTGGTACAATGATAGCATACTGCAACCTCAAACTCCTGGGCTCAAGCAATCCTCCCTCCTCAGCTTCCCAAGTAGCTAGGGTGACAGGCACATGCCACCACACCTGGCTCATTTTGAAAAACTTTCTGTAGAGACGGAGTCTCACTATTATACCCAGGCTGGTCTCGAACTCCTGGCCTCAAGCGATCATCCTGCCTCAGCCTCCAAAAGTGCTAGAATTACAGGTGTTAGCCACCAGACCCGGGCTAATTGGTTTTTTATTAAGTCCAAGAACAAACCATAGTCAATGACAGTCGATATCTGGTAACCCTCCTTAAGTAACTCTTATTTGAATGTAATAAAAGATAAAGCAAACACGAAAGTAGAAATGACACTTGTATCAGAAACTGGACAGAAGAGATTCAACATCAATATATATGTTTACCTATGAATGCATATTCACATAATTCAACATTACATTATCACCCAAGTTTGTAAATCACATTCTATTAATATATACTATTCTGCAACTGGTACCCATGTCTGAAAGATGTTAAGAAATTCTTAAAACAAAGTCCCCTGTAAGTGAATAAAAAACAAAGGTATTGCTCTCTAAGGAGGAAAACTTTCAGTATTCAAAACAGTAACAGTTAGCTGACCAATGACATATAAATATTTCTAATGAGTTAATCAAGGTAGCACCTTAAAACAAAGAACTCAACATTTTCATCACATTTAAAGTTCAACAGTGTCTCATTTACGCATGAGAACCACAGATATGTTCTCAATAAGAAAATTCTTTAGTGAGAATATCAAATGAAACATGTCTTTGAAAATATAAAAGGTGTATTCCAATCAAAAACCTTGCTATCTCAGAAAAAATACTTTTTCTCCCATTTGATTGGCAAAGATTAAAAAGTTCAACAAGTTACATACAGAAGAACGTGGAGCAAGATGGTGGAATAGGACTCTCCAGTGATCGTCCCCCTGCAGAAACATTAACTTGAACAACTAGCCACACATGAAAATACCTTCACAGAGCTAATAAAAACAGGTGCGAGATCACAGTACTGGTTATAGCACAACAATGAGAAAAAAACGCATCGAAGAGGGTAGAAAGGACAGTTTTACATTACCCACGTCACCCCTCCCCATCCCCAGGCAGCACATGTGGAGACAGATACCATCCACTTGGGGGAAAGAGAGGGAAGTGAGCATAGGACGTTGCCTTGGACCCTAACACCAGGCCAACCATGGTAAAACCCAGCACCATGCCGACCCCCCGTGGCCCTTGACTCTAAGCCAGTACCCAGGGACTGAGCCCCCAGACCTGTCCCAGCACCAGGATGACACCTAAAGCCCCTGTGCCGCAGACTGCGCCTCCAGTCCACATCACCACTGGCCAACCACACATCCTTGGGCTCTGGAAACTCTCAGTGGCAGGTAGGCCTTAGCAGCCTCGGGCTTCAAGCAACCAAATCAGAAAGAAAGAAGTTAAATTGTCCCTGTTTGCAAATGACATAATCTTATATATAGAAAGCCCTAAAGACTCTACCAAAAAACTGTTAGAATGAACAAACAGATTCAGTAAAGTTGCAGGACACAAAATCAACACACAAAAATTAGTAGCGTTTCTATACCATAATAGCAAACTATCTGAAAAAGAAATAAAAAAAAATCCCATTTACAATAGCTGCAAGATAAAAATAAAAAATACTTAGGAATAAACATAACTAAGGAGGTGAAAGATTTCTACACTGAAAACTATAAAACACTGATGAAATTGAAGACAACACAAATAAATGGAAAGATTTATGGATTTAAAAAGTTAATACTGTTAAAACGTCCATACTACCCAAAGCGATCTACAGATTCAATGCAATTCCTATCAAAATACCAATGACATTTTTCACAGAAATAGAAAAAAAAAATCCTAAAATTTATATAGAAGCACAAAAAGACCCTGAATAACAAAAGCAACCTTGAGTAAAAACACAAAGCTGGAAGCATCACACTACCTAACTCAAATTGTACTACAAAGCTATAGTAACCAAAACACACACATAGACTAATGGAAGAGAACAGAGCCCTGAAATAAATCCACGCACTTATGGTCAACTGATTTTCAACAAAGGTGCCAAGAACAAACAATGGGAAAGGACAGCCTCTTCAATAACTAATGTTGGGAAAGCTGGATATCCACATGCAGAAGAATGAAATTGGACCCTTATCTCACACCACCTACAAAAATCAACTCAAAATGGATTAAAGACTTAAATGTAAGAACTGAAACTGATACTACTAGAAGAAAACCTAGAAGGAAAGTTTCACAACATTGGTCTGGGCAATGGTATTTGGATATGAACCCCAGAACACAGGCAACAAAAGCACAGATAGACAAAATGGGATCACATCGAACTAAAAAGCAAAGAAAAGGATCAACAGAGTGAAGAGACAACCTACAAAATGTAAGAAAATATTTGCAAACTATACATCTGATAAGGGGTTAATATCCAAAATTTATGACTCAAACTCAAAATAGCAAAAAAATAAATAATCCAATTAAAAAATGGGCAAAGGACCTTAACCGACATGTCTTAAAAGACGACATACAAATGACTAAAAAGTATACGAAAAAATGCTCAACATCACTAATCATCAGGGAAATGCAAATTAAAACCACAATGAGTTATCATCTCACTCCTCTTAGAATGGCTATTATCAAAAACACAAAAGATAACAAATGTTGGTGAGGATGTGGAGAAAAAGGAACACTTGCATACTGTTGGTGGGCATGTAAACTAGTACCACCATTATGGAAAACAGTACAGAGGTTCCTCTAAAGCTTAAACATAGAACTACCATATGATCGAGCACTGATATTGTTAAGGAGGTATCTGCACTCCTATGTTTACTGCAGTACTACTCACAGCAGCCAACATATGGAATCAACCTAAGTGTCCATGAATGGATGGTAAGAAAATGCGGTGTATATACACAAATGGATACTATTTGGCCATAAAAAAGAAGAAAATCCTGCCATTTGGAACAACACAGATGAACCTGGAATACATTATGTTAAGTGAAATAAGCCAGCCATAGAAAGATAAATACCACATGATCTCATTCATACATGGAATCTAAAAGCGTTGATCTTGCAGAAGCAGAGAAGAGAATGGTGGTTACCAGAGGCTAGGCAGCTGGGAGGAGGGCCCAGGGTATTGCAAAGATGTTGGTCAAGGAATACAAAATTACAGTTAGAAGGAATAAGTTGAAGACATCTACGGTACAGCACGGGGACTATAGTTAACAATAATATGTTGTATTCTTAGAAAAATGCTAAGAAAGCTAAGAGAGTGGATGTTAAATATTTTCATCGCAAAAATGATATCTATGTGAGGTAATGCATATCTTAATTAACTAGATTTAGCCATTCTACAATGTACATATACTTCAAAACATGCTATACACAAAATACAATTTTATCTGTCAATTTAAAATAAATAAATAAATTTGGGGAATAAAGTTACATACAATTAAAAAAAAAAGATTAACAGAACTCAGTTTCTGACGGTATGGAAAACAGGACTCTCATGGACTTTAGGTAAGGGTATAAATTAGTAGTCTTTATAGGACAGGTAAGCCACATGTGCCAACATTTAAAATGTGTATAATCTTTTTGACCAAGCAGTTACGTGTCTGAGAATAAACAAGAATATAATCATATAAGTAGAGGGTTGATCAACACACCATTATCTACAAGAAAGGAAAACTAGAAACAATCTAAAAGGTCACTAGGTGGGGGAGCGGCTAAAAAAATATATATATATAAATAAATAAATAAAAAATAAAAGGTCACTAAAAGAGTGTTTAAAGTATGGTGCCTCTAAAGAATGGGAATTTTATGCAGTCAGCAAAATGATCATGTGTGACTACACATGTCTTTTCCAACTTTCATACAGATATGTACAAAACATATTGTTGCCTTAAAACAAGACCACCATATATAATGTAAACCAATGTATTTAAAAGTTAGTATATAAAAACTTCTATATTCACAGATAAATTTCTATAAGTATATTCACCAAAATATTAACAGCAGTCATTTCTTGGTGGCAGGAATTGGCTGCTTACTTTTGTCATGTTGTTTTACAATGACAGAAATTTTTCTCATTATTATAAGAAAACATAACAAATTTTTATTTAAGAAAAAGTATTGGCATCTCACCAAAAGTGGCTTCAAATTTTTTCAACTCCCTATTTTAAAAAGAAAGTATTCACTGAATGTTGCAATTATATATTATATATAACCACCAAATAACTTATGGGTTTCTACCCACCAGATTTCCTTCTCTGTACTATGTTTTAAAACAATGTGATAACGTGAATTTAAAGATTAGAGTCAAAGAGGCATAGAAAGCTAAATGACCTTACTCAAACAGCCCATGTTCCTGGCATTCACATTAAGAATCCTAGGTTCTATGAACACTCCTAAAACAATCTCCCTGTTATTCTCTTATACCTTAAGAAAGCAAGCTGTAGAGAGAAATTTAAGGAAAAAAAAAAAAAAAGAAACTTCCTTAAGTAAATCAAATGATAAAAAAACTTACCTCCGTAAAATATTTAATTATTTTCCTGTCTTACATTCTCTTTCTTAGCACCTTTATTGTGAACCTGGGGGGAAAAAAAAGTAAAAATTACTTTTTATTGAACGCCTAGTATATGCCAGGCAGGATAATTAGAGAAAGCCTCCAGGAGAATGTGAAGTCTGAGATGAACTGGAAAGAACAAGACAGAAGTTACTAAAATGGGATGGCTGGGACGGAAAGCTAAAAGTTGAAAGTGTAATAAAAACTTTACCTAAATTGTTCAAGAACCTATAAATGACTATACTCGACAAATGCGTTTGGATCACTGTAGAGCAGGTGTCCTCAAACTACGGCCCGAGGGCCACATGCGGCCGCCTAGCACATTTATCCGGTCCTCTGGGTGTTTTTGCCACTGTTGCCTATCCTGCTTAGCAGCCGACTGACTCATCCTGGGCCCACAGTGCGCACTCTCCAACAGTCTGAGGGACAGTGAACTGGCCCCCTGTTTAAAAGGTTTGAGGACACCTGCTATAGAGGGTAACAGGACACGAGGCTCAGAGCATCTGCCTCTGAATCCCAGCTCTACCCCTTCCTAGCTAGATGACCTTGGGCAAGTCACTTCACCTCTGTGTGCCTGTTTCCCCATAAGTGTAATAACAGTACCCAATTCACTGGATTGCTGAGGATTATATGAAATAATCCACATCAGGGACTCCCAAGCAGTTCCTCATATGTCCAATAAATGTTAATTATTTTTTAAGCTATCCATTTTTCTGGGAATTATTTTTATTATTATAAGCTCTTACTATGTAATAAATCTGTCTCTCACCACCTCCACCACCATTAATAAATAATAATAAAGTATAGTAAATATACTTATTATTACTATTATTTTAAAAGGGCATGACCCTTGCCTTCCAGGGGCTTACAGTACACAGCGTGAGATAAGAGTTTCTCAAACACAAAATATAAGGCAAAAGAAAGATCAAAGTCAATTATTCATTCATTTACTGAACAAATATCTGAATGTCTCATCTTTGCCAGGTATTTTGCTGGGTGCTAGGCATTCTCTGGTGTACAGGACAAACACAGTTTCTCTCCTCACTGAATTTACAGTGCACTGAGGCCCAAGCTACAGGACAGATAAGCTACACGAGGAGACAGATACTGTCTTCTACTGGGTTGGGGGCATTATATATCTGAACTGGAAGAATTAGGAAATAAGACATTCTGGGTGGAAGGGATACTGTTCCAGGAAATGCAGAACCTGTGGGGACTGCTAAGTAGCATCACTGTTAGGGTACACCCAGGAAGGAGTAGGTAGTAAAGCTAGAAAGTAGGAGGGAGGCCTCGAATGCCAGGCTGAATTTATCCTGTTCTCAAATACATGAGTTATCCTGCTCAATCAGAACAAAAGTTTAGTTTTAACACCAGTTCCAATATCTTTTGATTTTCTTCATGGTTTCTCTTTCTTTTTCTTTTGAAAGAGAGAGGGGTAAGAGTGGGAAAAGAAAAAGGGAGCAGTACCCTCAGCCCATGTTGGCAGCAGTGGTGGGAGTAAATGAGCACTAAGTGATGAGTTTGGGGAAAGGTCTTCTCTTTTAACCCCCCACCCCCAACATTCTTATAAAGTCTATATTGTTCCTTTTACAGATTAGGAAACTGAGGTTCGGAGATGTCAAATAGATTTTAAGTTCACAAATTTAACATTATCTTGATTTTTTTGAAGATTATTTTTTTCTGGAACTAGAGAAAATGATTCTAAAGTTCACATGGAAAAATAAACAAGCAAGAATTGCCAAGAAAATGAAGAGCAACAAGGGGAAACCAGTTTTAAAAGATATTTAAAATGTTTATAAAATCAATAATGTGGTACTGGTATATGAACAGAATGACTAATGGAATAGAATGCAAAGTCTAGAGATGTACCCCAATACACTCAGAAATTCACAACATAGTGAAAGTATATTCAAAGACAGACTCTGAAACAAATGGCTAAAGATAACTGGTAGCCATATGGAAAAAGATAAAGGTGACTCTATACATCACTCTGAACACCAGAATAAATTCTAGATGAACCAAAGATTTAAGTATAAAAATGAATCCATAAAAGTGCTAAAAGAAAGCATGGGCAAATTCAAGAAATCTTGGATGTCAGACACCATAAAAGATTAATATTACATAAAATTTAAAGAAAAACATATTTAAGCCTTCTTTATACCAAAATACATGAAAGTAAATTTAAAAAAACCAGTGACAAACTGGGAGAAACTGCAACTCACATCTTAAAGGACTAATTTATTAATTCCTAGAAACTGATAAGAAAAATTAATCCAAAAGAAAAATGTGCAAAGGGCATGAACAGATAATTCATAGAAAAAGAAACACAAATAGGCTTTGAGCTTAAGAAAAGATGTTCAGCCTCATTCATAATGAAAGCAATACACATTAAAACTACACTGAGTTATCATTTCCCATTTATCAGACTGATTCAAATCCAAGGTTGGTAAATAGTTTGTTGGAGAGGTTATGGAAAAACAAGTACTTTCATACATTACCTGTGGGAGTTCAAAATGGTGCCACCCTCAAGGAGGCAAGTATTTATCAAAATTATAAACGCAACGCCCAATGACCCAGGAATCCCATTTCTGGGAATATACCCCACAAAAATGCCTGTACATACACAAAATAATATGTATACAAGGTTATTCACCACAGTGTTGTCTGTGATTCTAAAATACTGGAAACAACTCAAATGTCAATCAGTAGGACTAGTTAAATGAACTAAGGCACAAACAGTGGGTATTCTGCAGCTGTTAAAAATAAATAAATAAGGGCAAGGAACGGTGGTTCACGCCTGTAATCCCAGCGGAAGCTGAGGTGGGGGAATCACTTAAGCTCAAAAGTTCAACGCCAGCCTGTTCAAGAGCAAGACCCTGTCTCCACCAAAAAGAAAAAAAGAAAAAATTAGTCAGGCGTGGTGGCGAGGGCCTGTAGTCCCAGCTACTTGGGAGGCTGAGGCAGGAGGATCACTTGAGCCCAGGAATTTGAGGTTACAGTGAGCTATGATGATGCCACTGCACTCAACCAAGGTCAAGGGAGTGAGACTCGGTATCGAAAAAAAGAAAATAATGAGTTTTCTATATACTAATATGAAAAGATCTCAAGAGTGTAAGCAAGGGGCAGAACAATTTATACAGTATGTACATTTTATATAAAAAGAGGGAGTATATACAGTATATTGGTATTTGCTTATATCTACACAAAAAACAATGGACATCTATAAGAAATAAATAAAAGAGATTATCTACGGGGGGACCAGACAGAATTAGAAATCAGACTTCTCAAAATATGCCTTGTGTTCTCTATGAAGATTTTATCTACACAAAAAGAATTTTAAAACATTAAGAGTAACTCACAGAAAGAAGAGAAGAACAACTACCTGTAAACCAGAGTCAAAATCAAACAAGCATTAAAAAGAGAAATTTTTCTGGAAATTAGATATTGACAAGCAATTTTAGTGTGGCCATCACTATGAAACAATGCGTTTTTTTCCCCCTCAATCAGCCAAAGCATAAGATTATAATAATCTATAAAAAAGCTATTTGGAGGGGTGAGGAAGTGAGAGAATATAATGGTACAATGAGAAGGATGCGCTGGTCTAATGGTTCTCAAAGTATGGTCTATGGACCAGCAGCATCAGCATCACCTCATAACATGTGAACAATGCAAATTCTCAGGCCCCAGTCCAGACCTACTGAATCAGAGACTCTGGAGTAGTAGGCTAGCAACCTTGTAATACACATTCAAATCTGAGAGCCACAGATCTGGTCTAATAATTCTCATATGTTCGTGTGCATCACAGTGGAGATCAGGGTTGGGGAGAGCTGGATCTTGTTAAAATGCAATTCTGGTTCAGTTGATCTGGGGTGGGCACCAGAGTCTGCATGTCTGTATTCAAACAAGCTTCAAGATGCTGCTGATGTGCTGATGCTTTGGGCACCACACCTTGAGAAGAAAAGTTGAAGTCTACCTGGGGAAGAAGCTATGCAAACGGTCTTCATGTGGCTGGGTTTGCTGTGACACCGGCACTCAGCATCAGACAGAAAAAGTCCTCCTACAAGTTTCCTGGATAAGGGATATCACGGAACTAGCTTCCCACATAAACTGTGTTCTTCACACAGAACAAATGTTTTCAAATATACTTCCTATTAAAACAATAACTATGAATCATGAAAATCTAATTTCTCATATGAGAAAATTTTCATTTATAAGTGGACCTACAAGCCTTCCAGAATGACCAAAAGAAAAAAAAAAAAGAAACCACCAAAAAACAAAAAACCATATTCATACAACTGTCTGGTTATATTATCTGATTAACTTTACCTCAAACACATTAACCACACCATCTGCTCTCCATGAAAAATCACCAAGCAGTGTGTTTCCTTCTAAACATTTTTTAAAAAATGGTTCTTATATTTACAAACACTGATTCTCCATTTGTTTTACATGAGGGGAATATCTCTACAAGACTCTTCTGAGTAAAGAAATCTAGTTTAAATGGAAGGATCTAAAAACGTTGTATATCTTCATTTTGCAAGTCATCCTTTGGATAAAGTATCTAGTGCTAAACATTGATTAATGTGCTAACATTTTTACAAATATTCCCTATTTCACTGAATCTAAGACGTCATCAATTTTAAGACACTCCTAATTAATGTACCACTAAGAAAAATGAAAAGTTGCCAATTAAACCACAACATGCCAATTTTAAGATGCCCTTCCATCTCAGATATGTGTCTTAAAAAATCAATGAAATATCTTAATTATAAATCAGAGATATGTGCATAGTAAATATATCCTTCTATTTTGACAACAGTCATTACTTATATGTCTGTTTCCACAGCACCTTTCAAAAGTAACTAGCAACGAATAATAAACATCTTAAAGCAAGAAGCAACTTATCCAACAAAGATGCAAAATAAACTTCCTTTTCAGATTTAACAAGAGTTGAAGAAATTTATGTTACTATGCAGCTACAAATGGTATTGAGTTAAACTTTAACTCAATTGGCATTTTCCTCTATGCAGCAAGACCAGCAGAGTTTGAAAAGACAATTTCTAATAAATCATACTATGAGGCCTGATATGTGATTATAGGCAATTTTTATTTTCACCTTTGAACACATCTGCATTTTCCAAATTCTCTAATATGATATTAGTAAGTAGAAAAGATTATTTAAAACGTGATTACACTAATTTATATTTTACTCAACTCAGACCTTTTCATTCTATACATTATTAATGTCACTTCCCAACTCCTCCAAGAAGCTGAAACTGTCCCCAAGGAGCATTTTTAATTATCAAAGACACTGGGACACGACTGGCATTTAGTTTGGGGGCCAGGGTCTAGATTTCACACAATGCATGGGTGGGATAGAGCCGTACAATCAAGATTCACCCTGGTCCCAAGAGTCTTTTGAATATCCTAGCAGATCAAGCCCACCATAAATTGACATCACTTTACAATGTAATCTTGAAGAGTTTTCACTCTTCAAGAAATTATGGGGAAACTTCAGCAATGTAGGAGAAAGCAGCAAGGAGAGCTTAAATAGAGTAAGGAAAAACTGTCTAAAAATGAGTATTTCCTCACAGCACACACTGTCAACAAAGGATTGCAATATCATAATACTGAGCATATATGTAAAAGAGTGAGATATGGAATCCCAAAATTTCA
Organism: Mirza zaza; assembly: GCA_008750895.1. NCBI lineage: Eukaryota > Metazoa > Chordata > Mammalia > Primates > Cheirogaleidae > Mirza > Mirza zaza. The sequence continues at coordinate 88,255 of VSMD01089972.1, forward strand.
ATATTGTTAGTATTTTATTAATTATTACCAATGGTAAGTGCTAGGAAGCTAGGAAGTTGTCCCTTGAAGAAGCGGTACCCCAAAGTTTGTGATGCAAAGGATACTCTATGACATACTTTGAAAACACGGCGTCCATGAAGTGATTATACTGATATTATTTACGTGTTGATTGAGACAGTCTAATTTACCTGGGCATGTTATACCTAGGTCAATCTAGGTTCTCTTATATTAGCATAAATAGGTTATCCCAACACTAGGTGTTTTTACCCCAGTGTCCATCTATATCTGTTCTTTTCCTTGTTTGAAATAGTTCCTGATACACTTTTCTTAACTATTCCAAATGCATTCATTAGACGCAGGTAGGAGCACCCTAGTACGTGCTGTCTTCTGGCACACAGCCTGTCATATAATCTTTCATTTCTCCCTTACATTTAAATGAATGCACCACACTGATTTTCAATTATGAGTGTAGGCAGGTTGTATCACTTACAAATTTCATTTCAGGATAGTAAAGTGGGCTGTATAAATGTTTGCTGCAAAGGGGAAGGGCCTTAACACTGACTAAGCTGGAGAACCACTGTTCCAAAGAGTGGAATCACGTGCTTAAACAAAAACCGAACTTTAAAAAAGTTTCCTTTGCCTCTAAGGCAAGCCCTGGACTCCAATATGACACTTCCATTGGGCCTGACACCCCACCGCCCCGCAGACACCCGTTGCTCTAACACCACCTCTGCTCTCGCACAGGGCCAAACAATGGCTCTCGACCACCTGGGGGTCGGGGACCCTTCTAGGAACTGGGCAGAAGCCGTGGAAAAACTCTCCGCCAAGAAAGTCGTGTACCACGCACGCTGCATCAGTTTCAAGGGGCTCCCGGACACACCCTCTGCAGCCCCCCTGGGACCCCGGGAAGAAATAACTGCGAGTGGGGGTGGGGAGAAGAAAGGCGGGGGCGCGGACGCTGGAGCCGGCGGGCCGAGGGTTCGAAGTCCCATCCCGCCACTTCCCAGCAGGGTGACTCCGGGCAGGGCGCCCCTGCTCTGCAGCACCGGCGTGGAAGCGCGCAAGGGAAGCGCCTGGCAGACAGCAAAGGCTCAGTAACCGGTGCTGCCACGCCAGCAGCGCCGACCCCGCCGCCGAGGGAAACTGAGGCGGGCCGGGGAGTCGCGCCCGAGCGCGGGGACTGGCTGCTGGGGGGCACCGGCCCCGGCGGCCCGCGGCCCCGGCCGCCCCGCCCCGCGCGGGTCCCGGGACGGCGCGGACCAGGCGGCGCCGCTGCAGCCGCGGGACGGGCTGGGACGGCCGCGCAGCACAAGGGCCGCCCGCCCGGCCCGCTCCCCGGCGCGGCCCTCGGACCCGGCCGCTCTCCTCCCTCCTCAGCCCACAACGGCCGCCGCCGCCGCCCGCAGCTCACCTCCTGGGCCGCCGCCGCCGCCGCCGCCGCCGCCGCTACCGCCGCCGCCGCGCGATCTCGCGAGACTTCGCTCCCCTCGGCGCTCCCCCTCCCTCCCCGCGGCGCGCGCGGACCCCGGCCTGGCACCGGCTCGGCGCGCTCCCCGGACGCCGCCCGCTCCTCCTCAGGGTCGGCCCTAGCCATTATCCCCACTCGCTCCGGACCCGGTCCCGGCATCCATTCCGCCCACCCTCGTGACCGTGAAGAGTTAAAGCCCAGGTGCGAGGGGGCCGCCTCCCTCTCACCTGGCCGGCCGGGCGCGCGTGCGCATGCGCGTGCCCGGGGCCCTGGACCTGGGACCCTCGGCGAGGGCTTTGACCGCGGTGACAACAGTGAGCGCAGCGGCCGGTCTTAGAGCGCTCACTGCGTGCCGAGATCTTCCTCAACCCCCCTTCGGCCCTCACAGTTGCTCCAAGAAGTGGGTAGCACAGTCCTCCCCATTCCAGAGGGGAAAACATGGAGGCTTGGCAAAGTTAGGTCACTGGCTCCAGGTCACAGCTGGGAATGGGCAGAGCCGGCCTTGCAGTCTGGGGTTGTCTGACGCCCAAGCCAAAGCCCCATTTCTCCTCTGCGACAGTCCCCAGGCCCTGTCCCTCCTTCCGCCTCGTCTCAGCCCCAGTCTTGACTCCCCGCTAAGATTCACCAAGGTGTGAGGAGGCGCTCCTAGGAGGTCATTTGCTACAATCTCTCTGGTGTCAACAGAGCTTGCTACAGTAAAATGCTTTCCCCTCCCTGCACAAACTTCCTAAGGCCTCCCCGTGCCAGAACCCGTGCAGGGCCCTGAAAACTATGTGACTATTTATATTCCATTCTGCCTCAGACTGGTGGCATTTTGCTGGTAGAAAGCATGGTAGAAAGGCACACTGGACATAGAACCAAAAGGTAGGTGACGTTAGGGAGCACAGAGAAACGTGTGTACCTTCTTCCCAGAGGTACATCTTAAGATAATTGTTTCTAAGGAAGAGGAGCTTACATTTATTGAGGACATATCAAGGCGCTACCAACATTCTTCCAATCCTAAAGATGAAGAAACTAGCCTGTTTCCATTGTGAGACAGGATTTGAGCCTGGGTCTGGGTCCACGGCCCAGCACTGCCTTGCAGGAGGGTCCCGTTCCACAAGCTAGCATGAGCTAGTTCACCTGGGCCAGCAACCTGCTGTAAAATAGAGCCTTGAAGGTTCTAGCTATCCCTTCAACCTGCATCAGGGTCATGTGGGTTTCTCCAGCCTGCCTGAAAGTCAGCAAGTGCTGGCTGACCCACCCTCCAAGTCTGTCCATCGTTCCCAGAGACAATTCCTCTGCACAGGCCAAAGCATATGGGTGCACCTACATGTGCCAATATCACCCAACCCACGGGATGGAGGAAGTGAGTGAGGAAGGGAAATCACATCTGGTGGGCAGCCACAAGTGCTGAGTACTACTCCAGATGCTGGCCATTATTAACTCATTTAATCCTCCCAAGAACCCTGTATTGGTCAGAATTCTCCAGAGAAACAGAACCAAAAGGAAATAGATATAGACGTATAAGAAAGGATGTATTGTAGAAGCTGAGAAGTCCTACCATATGCCAGCTGCAAGCTGGAAAAACAGGAAAGCCAGTGACATAGCTCAGTCCTCGTCCAAAGGCCTGAGAACCTGGGGAGCTGATGGTGTCACTGTCAGTTCAAGGCTGAAAACCTGAGAAACTGGGGGCCACTGGTGCAAGTCCCCAGAGTCTGAAGGCCAGAGGACCTGGAGTTCTGATGTCAGGGGTCAGGAGAAGAGGAACATCCCAGCTCCAGAAGAGAGAGCAAATTTTCCTTTCCTCTGCCTTTTTATTCTAGCCTAGCTAGGGCAAATCTTCCTTCCTCAGCCCACTGATTCAAATGCCAGTATCTTCTAGAAACACCCTCACAGACATACCTAGAAATAATGCCTAACCAGCTGTTTGGTATCCCTTAATCCAGTCAAATTAGCATCTAAAATTAACCAGCACAAGCCCCATGTGGAAGTTATGCTTGTACCCATTTTACAGAAGAGGAAACCAAGAACCTAACAGGTGAAAGGACTTGCCCAAGGGCACACAGCTGGTAAGTGGTTGTTTCCACCGCAGGTCAGTCTGTCTCCAAACCCACAAACTTTGGTTTCAGTGACCAACAAGGTTCTTTGCCCCAAAAGCCTGTTGTCTTCCTGAAATGGAAAATCCAAAAATCTCCTGAAGTCAAAACTCTAGTCTAAGATACTGTATGTTCTTCTCTGGGTGGACTGTGCCTCAGTGTTCTCACCTAAAATAAGGATATAAATAGGTTGTTGGGAGGACTAGCCAAGTTAATATATGTGAAGCATGTGGAAAAGTACCTTTCACAGATTAAGCACCCAGTCAATTATAGCTATTACTACCATGGGTGGGTTCTCTGTGATATTTTATTCTAGCCTCATCTCCCAATATAAACTCCAAATCAAGTGGGAGGATGTGCTCAGACATGGAAATAAAATTACTTTCTAGCACAATGAAGATAATAAATGCTTTTTTTTTTTTTTTTTTTGAGACAGAGTCTCGCTTTGTTGCCCAGGCTAGAGTGAGTGCCGTGGCATCAGCCTAGCTCACAGCAACCTCAAACTCCTGGGCTCAAGCAATCCTCCTGCCTCAGCCTCCCAAGTAGCTGGGACTACAGGCATGCGCCACCATGCCCAGCTAATTTTTTCTATATATATTAGTTGGCCAATTAATTTCTTTCTATTTATAGTAGAGACGGGGGTCTGGCTCTTGCTCAGGCTGGTTTCGAACTCCTGACCTCGAGCAATCCACCCACCTCGGCCTCCCAGAGAGCTAGGATTACAGGCGTGAGCCACCGCGCCCGGCCTAATAAATGCTTTTTAAATGGACAAAATTACCACAGTGCTTCCCCGTAATAATGAAAGGAGAGCAGCTCTCCTGAAGCTCTCTCTTCCCAACTTCCTGGGAGAGCATCAGTGTGTTTTACAAAGGGGATCCCCTTATATAGGAAAAGCCACCCAAATATTTTCAAAGATCCAACTCCAGAAGTCACTTGATAGGCAAAAACAAAAGCAAAGAAACAATGAACTAAGCCTGAAACTTCTTAAGAGAATTTTGGCGTGGTTGGGGGTTAAGACCACAGTGACATCATGATTTGGGGGGAAAGCTTTCATAGGAACTGAAGCTTCCACTAGCCTCAGGCCTTGGTATGCCAAACTCAGGTTTCTACCCTGACCCAGGCTATGCCACTCGTTCTCATCAGTGCTGATGGCTCACTGTGGGAGTGATCCTCACAGGAAAGGGGTGGGCATAGCAAGAACCAGGGAGGCATCATTGTCAAAGAAACTGGGGTGATTCTAATATGCACACCCCTAAAAATTTAAGGCATTATTTCCAAAAGAAGCACTATTAAATGTCCTTTGATCCAAGACGTATTTTATAAATGCCTATAATGGAGTTTAATGCTCACTCAACAAAAACATATTAAGCACATAAGTGTGACTGCTCATGCTACTTGCTCACAGTAGCTGTGAGCGAAACATAGTCCATGCTTTTGTCACATTTATGGCCTAGAGGACAAGAGAGATGTTAATCAAATAATTGAACCAGTAAGTGGTGAAATATGATGTGATAAGTAGAATGAAAAAGACCCAATGACAAAAAAAATGGCTAGATGGAAGGATAGAAAAGAATTTGCAACTGAGATCCAAAGGATGCATAAGAGAGAACTAGGTGAGGAGGAGAAGAGAGAGAGACAGAGAACATTCTAGAGATCAGTAAGGAGTAAGTGGGCAAGTGTTGGTGGCCAGAGCAGGGCCTTGACAGGTATTCTTTTATTTTGTCTTTTAAAGGTGGGGTCTTGCTATGCTGCCCAGGCTGGAATGCAGTGGCTGTTCACAAGCTACAGCCTTGAACTTCTGGAGTCAAGTGCTCCTCTCACCTCAGCTTCCTAAGTAGCTGAGACTACAGGCATGCCACTGAGCCAGGCGTCTTAAGACATGTATACACCTTGAGCACATGGAGATAGCAGAGAGAAAGGAACCAAATAGGAGGCAGAAGGGTATTGGGGGTAATGCCACTGATCCCCAGGTATTCATCCTTCCTGTTGGTCAATCTGAGCTCATCATGGAATCCTACCACCTCTGCACCCCCTCCATGCTTCATCAAGGATGGACAGGCTGTGATGCACAGCTGTCGTCCCTGTAGCCTGTCTGTATTTGAGGAAATCTTACATTTTAAGTCCCAGCACCGCCTAGAAGTTATTGAGATGCAAAGCTCCTACCTCCCTTGCAACTGAGAAAAGGGATATGACGTAGGCTTTGCCAGTCAGAGGCACCACATGAGACTGAATCCAGATGTGAACCTGAGTTCTGTTGATGTGACCGATGGCAGAAGCAGCCAGCTTCGGGGATGGCGGTTGCAGAGCTGAGCTCCTGTTGGAGAAGCAGGACCCGTGCTGACGGCATCAGCGGTCGCAGTCAGGGCAAGCTCCCGGCACTCGGCACTCCAGGGCGGCAGAAGCAGGGTGGTGGTTAGTTCATCGGGCCAGGCCTGCAGTGTGGTTTGGGGCATTTTTCCTAGAAGCTTAGCCTCAAGTTATTTTCTCCAGCCTTCCCAGTGATTCTGTGGGATACCTAATATTCCCTATTGCAGTCCCCTTTCTGCTTAAACCAGCGAGCATTTCTACCCCAGAACGCTGACCTCTCACAGGCCAAAGCCAATCAGAGCCCGTGAGAGTTGGTGAGAGGCTATCTGGGGGCAGTGGGTGCCCAAATTTTCGGCTGTAAGAGAGAGCTCCAGGAAGCCAGCTCACTCTCCCTCCCTTACATGGAATCTTGGTTGCTACCAATGGCTTTTCCCGCAACTGTGATGTGAACTTAAGATAGGGCCTTTCATTGAGAAATGCTCTGTCTTCAAAAAAAAAAAAAAGATAGGGCCTGTCTCTTTTGGCAGAGAAACCAAAAGATCCTGGGTCCTTCATGACATCACCAAGCTGCTGAACTGACCCCACACCCACAAGGCCTTGGACCTCCCCTTCCCTGAGCTAATACATGTGGTCAAACCAATTCCAGTTGGCTTCTCTGTTCCTGGCAGCCCAGACATTCACACTGGCGCAGGGAGGAAGGGAGCAATTTGTGGGGAATAAGCATGCGTCCTCCCTGACTGTGTCAGGAGCCGCCCCAAATCCTGTGCTATCTTTAAATCTACTCCTTCCCTCCAATATCAGTCCAACTCAGTTTAAGTTCTACCTGGCTCCAAACACTTCATTCCAGAAAACAGGTCCTTTCTTGGCCCTTCCCATGCTTTGACTCTGTCTTTGTTGGGTGAAAAGTAGTTCTGTTACTTGCCCAGCTCACACATCTGGTAAGTGGCAGAGCTGAAGGTCTGGAGGCAGTCCAGATTCCAGGCTATTAACCACTAAGTTTAATGCCATGCACCATCCGGCCTCATTACACCAAAAAAAAAAGCTCAAATTTAGCTCCTTATTTGCTAACTGGCCTTGAACAAGCTTCTTCTCACTGTGAAATGAAGTCAATGATGCCAAACTCAGAGAGTCTGGTAGTCATCTGTGCTGCTCACTGATGACTTCTGGCTCCCCACCTCCTGGGCAAATGCAGGATTGTACTTCCTAGTCTGCTGGGGTGGGGGTCACGTGACTAGCCCTAGCCAGGGAGTGTGAATGGAGGAATATGTGTCATTTCTGGGCCAGAGCTGTGCCTCTCTGGTATGACAAAGAGCAATGCCAAGGATGGTGGTGGCTCTGTTGAGCAGAGCCCCCAGCCAATCCATCACGGACACATGATGTGAGCAAAACACAAAGATTGTTTTAAAGCCGCTGTGGATTGACGGCTGTCATTGCACGCACTAGCATATCCCAACTAATACATACAGTACAGTCATTCGCTCGCTGATTCACTCAAATGCATTTCTGCTGCGGTTCCAAACCCCACCTAGATAAGGGAATTAGCTCAGGCCGTGGTCCTGAAGGTTCTGGCTCAATCTGTCTGGGATGGAGCTTGGACCTCTGCAGTTGTCTGGAGCTCCCAGTGATTCCGATGCACTAGGAAGCCTGAGACCCCTGCATGACTATGGGCCCACTTGTGATGGTCCCAGTGAGACATGGTCCCTACCCTTGAGGGTCACATAGACAGGAGAAGGCCAGGTGCAGACATAGAAAAATGACATTCAAACTGGGTAAGAGAACGGAAACCTGTGAAATTAGGTGAGAATGTGCAGGAGCACTATGAACTATAAAGCCTTACATGTGATAGAAAGTAGAGGTTCATTCTGGCAAAGCTATTCATCAACCATGTGACCCAAGAGCAGCTGTACAGGCTCTCAGCCTAACATATATAATATTATATGTCTCTCTCTTTTCCATATATGAAAATCGAAGCTTAGAAAAGTTCTAAAACATATCCCATGGTCACAGAGCTAGCACATGGCTGAACTAGAATTCAGACCCAGGTCCTTCTGAATCTAGAGTCCTAGCAGGCTCACACAAGGCCCTTGCTCATCTCTCCAGCTTTAGCTCTTGTCTTCCCTTTCACCTTGAACCCTATCTTCTATCTACACCAAACTCTTGTCATTCTCGGCCCACTATCTCATACCTCTGTGCTTTGACTTTCCATCTGTCTGACATGCCTTTCCTCCATACTCACTGCCTTGCCTCCAAACACCGGCCAAATCCTTGAACATTCAATCTGATGGCCCCATCCTGGCGCTGTGACCACCTCCCACCATGTGGCCCTGCACCTGCTGACTGGGTGCCTCCACCATTAGATTGGATCCAAGTGGAGGGCGGAGTCTCAGCTTCCTCTCCCTGGGTCATCTGACTAGCACCGTGAACACTTGTGCTAAAGCATCAGCCACAGCTCCCTGAAGACTTAGCTCAGCAAAACCAAAACCCTACAGCTTATAAGACAAACCATTCCTGGGAGGTAGTAGGCATGGGAGGATGGGAAAGGTTGGTTAACGGATACAAAGTTCTAGCCAAATGGGAAGAATAAATCCTAGAGTTCTATAGCAATGCAGGCTGAATATGGTAATTTATTGAGTATTTTCAAAAAGCTAGAAGAGAGGATTTCGAATGTTCACAGCACAAAGAAATGATAAATGTTTGAGGTGATGGATATGCTAATTACCTCGATTTAATCATTGAACATTATGTACATGTATCAGAAAAATCACTCTGCATCCCATAAATTTGTACAATTATAACATGTCCACTAAAATAAAATGAAAAATATTACCTTAATAATAAAAAAACAAAGAATTAAATATTTGTTCTTAAAAAAAAGTATTTAAAAAAGCAGGCTCAGGGTTTTATCCAGCCTCTGCCACTTTGTGGCTTTGTGACCACATGTCTCTCTGAACCTCAGTTTCTCAGATGTAAAGTGGAACTAATGACAGTACCTCACTCACACACAGTTATTGGGGGAATTCAAGGAGATGTAATGTGTACAATAATCTTGTGCACATTGCCTGGCTCCTGAGGAAATTCTAGCTGCTTTCAGCATTGTTATTATCCTTGTCATTTTCTTATTATTATTATTACTACTACTATGCAACATGCCCCCGTAGCTATCACTATTAATATTATTACTCACCACATCCTCCCTCCCTTCCCGCCAACCCTGAGTGACTTTGCTAAACATTCCTTCTTCACTGTCGCGTAATGGCTTGGTGCTCCGGCCGTGATTTAGCACCCCTGGTACCCCCTGCCCAGTTGGCTCCTCAGGAAGTCTGTGGCTGCCAAGCCCATTCCATCCAGGCTTCCTGGATGTAGCTAAGAAAATACGGGCTGTCCTCAGGCTCCCTCTCCCTCTGACTTGACAGCTCCCCACTCCGGGGTATTTCGGGTCCATCCCTGGTCATGCCAGGTCACTCTGAAGGTGGCCTCCACCCCTCGGGATGGGAGTGGCAGGATCCCAGTCAAACAGGCCCATGGGCTTCTGCAGCTATTGATAACACTGAAAGGAATAATACCTGGAACAGGCTTATTTTCTTTCTTCCCAGGAGGAGCGCAAGCAGTCAGGCTTTTGAGCTTCGAATAATAAACTAACTCCCTGTGCCATCGTTGGAGTGAGCACCTCCCGCCCTTCCTTACTTATCTTTCACACTTCCGGAGTGCAAAATTTGGGTTTTCGGCGAAGCATTCCTTGAGGTTTCACCCCGTACAACTCCGAGCCGTTAGGAAAGGATGGAAAAAACAAGAAAATTCTCCCACACCACAAAGCGTTACAAGAACAGGGAGCCTTAGAGAAAAACCAAACTTCAGGCAACAGAAGAAAGGAGAACATAAGCTCGGCTTTTCTGATTGAAACGATTCTGAAGACCCAGCCATGAAAGGTTTCCGCTGGGATCCACTTGGAGGTGAAAATTCACGGGGCCTGCGAAAAGGGACATCAAGATGGGAAGTCAGAGGGGAATGGAACAGCATGAATTTCCGTGACAGAAATCAGCAAGGAGGTGAGAAGGCAGATGGCCAGAGCCAAGGTGCTTGTAGGCAGAAGGACAGTGGCCAAAGTAAGAGGGCCATGGGGTGAAAGTTTTCTCCAGAGGGCTGGAGCAAAAAACAGGCCCCTAAAAATTTTTTTCTGTTTTTTTTTTTTTTTTTTAGGAACCATGTTGATACACAACTGCTCAAATAAATTTGCATTCCCATCTCAACTGACTCATTGAGCTGGAAAATGAGCTCGCATTCCAGAGCCTGGGCTGACCCTCCTGCACCCCATTGGCCGATAAAGTATAAAGCGTATGTTTAGTGCTTTTTTGCACTGAGAAGGACTGTGAAATCAGCTGGGCTCTCTTTTGTAGTGGCTTCTGACAGCAACATCTAGCATTCGATGCTGTCTTCTCAGGTCAGCCATTTCCAGAGGAGAAAAGATGAGAGGAGGAATGAAAGGAGAACGTTTTTTAAAAAAAAAAAATTATCAAAGTTTAAGCATCAGGTCTTCAATTAAAAAACAAAGTTACTAATAAGGAAAGGAGGGATGTTAGAATAAAGTCTGTGGCAATGAACTGAAATCAGTAGTATTGGTGTGAACTAAAGGTTTCTTAACATACAGACCTTGATAGGTAGGTATATGTCAATGCGTGAACATGCATCAATATATCCCCAAGCTCTGAACACTGAGAGCACCTAGAGGCTAGGATTGCCAGCAGCAATGTGCACACCTGTCACCCAGACCTTGGTTTCTAAACTCCATTCCCCAGTAAGAGGACCAGGGCTCCTTGGAGAAGTGGTGGCTTCGAGAGTTGGAACAGGAAAAATACAAAATGGGTCTGGAATATCTTGTTGTGCCCGAAAATAGGGAATTGGTCAAAAAAGGATGGGGTCTTATTGGAAGGATGTAGGAGCCAACCTGAAAGCTCCCGGAAGCCAAAGCTGGAGCAATCTGAGCAAGAAAATAATGGTAGAATTGGATTATAAGTCAAAGAATAAAATAAATGCCCATGGGTCCATATTGATAGGAAGGGAGGGAGGAAGGAAGGGAGGAAGGGCGAGAGGCAGAGCAGGAGGAAGGGAGGAAGGGAGGAAGGGACTACAGTTAATAAATGGAGAAGCAATGAGGGAAATAAAAGAAATCACTGTTAGAACGCCATAGTAGCAATTGCTGAGGCAAGATCCAGGGACGGATCTTAAGTGAGCAAAAGTTTGAGGAAAAAGAACATAGTCTCAAAGCATCTCACCTAAGAGATTTATTGATGACAATGGAAAAAACAGTAACTTTATAGTGAAGAAACTGAACAGACACCACATGAATCAAGTGATTGAGGTCAACGTCACTAGTAATAAGTCCTGATGGTATGTCCCTTGATGTGATTCAGTGAGAAGGCCACTTCACCTCGGCAATATTCTTCCCCCAAACCCATCACTCCTGTCTAGTCATGAGAAAACATCAGACAACCCAAACGGAAGGACATTCTACAAAATACCTGACCAGTATTTTTCAAAAGTGTCAAGACCATAAAAGATAAGGGAAGACTGGGCCGGGCGCGGTGGCTCAAGCCTGTAATCCTAGCTCTCTGGGAGGCCGAGGTGGGCGGATCATTTGAGCTCAGGAGTTCGAGACCAGCCTGAGCAAGAGCGAGACCCCATCTCTACTATAAATAGAAAGAAATTAATTGGCCAACTAAAATATATATAGAAAAAATTAGCCGGGCATGGTGGCACATGCCTGTAGTCCCAGCTACTTGGGAGGCTGAGGCAGCAGGATTGCTTGAGCCCAGGAGTTTGAGGTTGCTGTGAGCTAGGCTGACGCCACGGCACTCGCTCTAGCCTGGGCAATAAAGTGAAACTCTGTAAAAAAAAAAAAAAAAGATAAGGGAAGACTGGAGAATCATCACAGACCGGAAGAGACTAAGGAAATATGATGACTGTGTGCGATATGGGATCCTGGACAGAAACAGGACATTAGAGGAAAAACTGGTGAAATTGAATACAGTCTGTAGGGCCCACTTCAACTTCTCAGTCTGTTTTGATCATTCTACCATAGAAATAAAAGGACGCTAACATTAGGAGATGCTGGGTGAAGGGTCTATGGGAATACTCTGTCGTTTTTTGCAACTTTTATGTAAGTGTGACATTATTTTAAGATACTTTTTTTTTTTAATTAGGTGATGAAGTTACCTATTTATTGCTGGTAGATTTTTTGAGGAATGATATGAACCTGGAAACCATCCATTCTAAAACGGGTGTAAAAAGTAAAGCCCACGGCTGGCCACAGTGGCTCATACCTGTAATCCCAGCATTTTGGGATCCTCTTGCTGAGGCAAGAGGATCGCTTGAGCCCAAGAGTTCGAGACCAGCCTGGGCAGCAGAGCGAGACATCATCTCTAAAAAAATTTAAAAATTAGCCAGGCATGATGGCATCCACCTGTAGTCCCAGCTACTTGGGAGGCTGAGGCTGGAGGATCGCTTGAGTTTGAGGGTACAGTGTGCTGTGATCACACCATTGCACTCTATCCTGGGCAAGAGAAGGAGACCCTGTCCCTAAAATACTATTACTAATAATAATGAAGAAGAGGAAGGAGGAGGAGAAGGAGAAAGTTTCTTTAGAATTCCCATTCCTTTGGGGAGAGCTTTGAAGGGGGGCTTTATTTAACAACACATATTTATTAAGTACCTTGCTGGGTTCTGGGGAAATAAAGGCAAACATACAGACATGGTTTCTGTCCTCAGAGAGCTCACTAGCTAGGGGAGGAAAACAGACCAAAAGGTAGGTACAAAAGAAAAATAAAATTATTGTGAGCTGTGACAAACGCATGAAGGCAATCAACAAGGAGGTCAGGGAAAACGTTCCTAAGGTGATGACATTGAGGCTGAGACCTAGAGAATGGGCAGGAGCTAAACATATCAAGAACTGGGGAAGGAGGACTCCAGGCAGCGGGAACAGCACATGCAAAGCCCTGAGTCAGAAAAGAGCTTGGCGTGTTTGAGGGGAAACGGCACAAGTTACCATGAACACCAGGCCATTAAGTTGACTTGGAATAGAACCCTGAAACAGTATGGAGGTTTCCCAAAAAACTAAAAAGAGAACTACCATATGATCCCTCAATTCCACTACTGAACATTTATACAAAGGAAAGGGGTATCTGCACCCCCATGTATATTGTAGCACTATTCACAGTAGCCAAGACACAGAATCAACCTAAGTACCCATCAGTGGTTGAATGGATAAAGAAAATGTGCAATGAATATAATGAAAGAATATATGCAATGGAATACTATTCAGCCATAAAGAAGAACAAAATCATGTCATTTGCTGCAACAAGAACAGAACTGGAGGTCGTTATGTTAAGTGAAATTAAGCCAGGCACAGAAAGACAAATATCTCATGTTTTCACCCATATGCAGGAGCTAAAGATCTCATGGAGAGGGGGATTAGAACGATGGTTAACAGGGGCTGGGCAGGGTGGAGGTAGAGGGAAGAAGAGAAGTTGGTTAATGGGTACAAACATACAGTTAAGTAGAAGGAATAAGTTCTATTGTTCCATAGCACAGTAGGGTGACTATAGTTAACAATGATACATTGTGTATTTCAATGTAGCTTGAAGAGCGGATTTGGAACATTCTCAGGACAAAGAAATGATAAATGTTTGAGGTGATGGATATCCTAAATATCCCGAATTGATCATTACACATTGTACACATGTATCAAAATATCACATATACCCCATAAATATGTATAATTATTATGCATCAATTAAAAAAGGTTTTTAAATGAAGAAAACCATAAATCCATACATATACCACCACCACAACTACTGTTACTACCACATTGCATGCAGTCCTCCCAACAGTCCCACCAGGTAGAGAATGAATGAAAAACAACCAGCACCCCCAATACAGAACTCTCCCTAAAAGAAATAACGACATGGAGCGTAGCCACGCCAGCATTTTAAGGTTGTGTGAGGGTGTGTGGCTTACTCATCAGTGGGGAAATAAATTTCTCTGCTGCTCTTTCCCCCTTGCAAAACCTGATGTGAGAGGAAGAGACCAGATTCTTTCCAGATCCTCAGACCCTTGTAAAGTCTGCCACACGCACAGGGCCGGCGTGTGTGCATATGTGTGTGTCTGTTTGTGTGTCTATATGAGTGTGTCTGTATGTGTCTGTGTCTGCCTATGGGTGTGTGTCTTTGCATGTCTGTGTGTGTGTCCGTGTATATATGCATGTGCATGTGTGTATTTGTGTCTGTGCATGTTTCTGTATCTGAATCTGTGTGTGCTGTTGAGTCTGTCGATGCTTGAGTGTGTCTTTGTCTCTGTGTGCCCCTGCTGGGGGGGTTGTGTGATTCTGGGTATGTCTAGGTATGTCTTTGTCTTTGTGTGTGCGTGTTGGATATCACAGCAAGGGACTGAATTCCTATGAGAGGGAAGACAATAAATTGCCCTAAGAGTCAGAGGGAGAATGAGAAGTCAGCCAGGACAGGAGGAAGCCCTGGGTGACAGAGAGAATGTCAGGTCCCAGGAATTTGATGGCATCTTTGTGAGGGCATTGGAATTTCCCTAGGGTCTGGAATGTGCATGGAGTGGCAAGTCAAGCCAGTACTATCTAGAGACCTCAAAGGGCAGGGAAACCCGCCCCCGTATGGCACCTGGTTTACCCAGTGTCCTCTCCTCTTTGCAGCTGAGCACAGAGGCCCACAGCTCGTGCTGCAGAGTGGCACCGGCCACTGAGCTAGCAGGGGCCTCTGGCTGGACTGGCCCTTGGTGGAAAACACTGAACCACAGTGAGAAAATCACTCCCATGAGAAAGCTTCTTGTGCCAGTCCGTCTATCTTTAACGCCTCTCTAACACTTGCTAATATTTTTACAAAGAAAATACTTTTCCTTTGTTATCAATCAACACCCACTAAGAGCATCACAACACAGGCATGTGGACAGGAACATATTTTCTCCTGGGTACGTGATGGCACAACAATAGTGGGACACCCCCATGAGACAATTCCAGCATGATCCTTGAGTTAATCTGGCTGTCTTATCTACATAAATATATGGCGTGGAAGAGGAAGATATTGTTTTTCAAATTTGTAGACATTTTAATTTTTGGTAATTATTTTGGGAGTTAACTATGAAGCATTCAACTCATTAGAAACCATTTAATATTTGAAGCTGTCCTGAGCTCTTAAAAAAAAATTGAGACTGTTATGATATTAGTGGTAAATTCAGGAAAGGTTTTGTTTGCTTGCTTGCTTGCTTTTAATGATTATTTTGCAAAAAGTTGCAAATACTACAGGAAAAGTTGCAAGAACTGTAAAATAAACTCTTGTATATACTTTATCTAGATTCGACAACTGTTTATATTTTTGCCACATTTGCTTTTTCTCTTTGTGTGTGTCTCTCTTTCCATGTATATGTATAAAAGTATGTGCCACATATACATGCACTTTTTTAAAGAAGCATTTGAAAATAAGTTGCCAATATTATGATCTTTAATTACTAAACAATTCGTGCATCTCCTAAGAACAAGGACATTCCCTTACACAACCACAGTGTAGTTACCAAATTTAGAAAATTTAATATTAATAACAATGTTATTAACTAATAGAAAATCTATCAAAGTTTGCCAATTGTCCCAATAAAGTCATTTAGTTTTTTTCTGATCCAAGATCCAATCCAGAATCATACTGCATTTATCTGTCATTTCTCTTTGCTCCCATTTAATCTTGAACTGTTCCTCAGTCTTTCATGACATTGATGAAACTCCTCCTTTCTAAGAAATAGAAAGTAAGCTTCGGGCTCAGTGTGCTTCAAACCAGTAACAACATTCAGCCAGAAATGCAATTGATTTTTGTCTTCTGATTATCTTTTATTTATGGCAAGTGACATTGGCTTCTTAGGGGAGTGATATATAGTTTCTTTAATTTTTTTTTTCATTTAAAAAGTGAATTAATTTAAAGGAAAATATTAAGGGATAATAGGACAGGCATGTAGATCTAGTCTAAGTTTTCTCAAACTCAGCAGTCTTCTCAAACTCAGCAGTCCCTGGCACTTGGGACCAGGTAATGCTGTGTTGTGGGGGCCGTCCTGAGCATTGTAGGGTGTTTAGCAGCATCCCTGGCCTCTACCCACTAGATGCCAGTAGCACCCCCTGTGCTATCTCTGGTTGTGACAACCAAACATGTCTCCAGACATTGCCAAATCTCCCTGGGAGGCGAAGTGAAGAGCCACTGATGTAGCCAAAAACTATGAGTGGAACGCGAGTGACAGGAGCCTGGGAACCTTGGCGTAGAGTATCTGTCCAGTTCAGCTCCAGAGATCTTTATCAAGTGCTGCCACATGTCAGGCCCTGCTCTAGGTCCTGGGGAGACAGTGGATCAGGATGCAGTCCAGCTTTTCAAGAGCAGCATTTGAAACTAAAAAGGGGCAGGGGATGTCCAAGAGGCAGAAAAGGTAGGAGCTGGGAAAAGCTAGACCACCACCTAGACTTAAGTCTCAATCTCATGATGCTCATGAAAACTCTCATTCTTTTCAAGACATGAATCAGATCCTGTGATTCTCCTGATTAAAAGCTACCTGTTACTTCCCACGCTACTTAGAACAAGATCCAAACTCCTCATAGGACTTGAAAGATCCTGCAAAATCTGGCTTCTGGCTTCCTCTGGGGCCGGAATTTTTTTCTCTTTCCATTGCTCCCAGGCTCCAGCCACCCCGGACTTCTGTCTCTCTTAAGGTCACACCATGCTTATCTCTAAACGAGGGTCTTTGCACTGTGATGTCCTCTCTGTGAAACTCTCTGTCCCAGCTCTTTGCAGAGCTGGATCCTTGTCATTAGGTCTCCGTTCCAATGTCACCTCCCCTGACCACCTTATATACAGCAGCCCTCTGTCCCATCATCCTGTGTGATTTCTTCCATGGCACTTTCCGTGGCAGACATTGTTGGTCGGCTCACGTGACCTCCACAGTCAGGGCCCTTCTCCTTAGTGACTACCCAGGCAGATCTGGGTGGCCATCTGACCCACATCTGGCCCAAGAGAGATGCAGGAATCTTCTGGCACTGCCTGATACAGCCTATGCCCTCACCGCTTCTTGACCATCCTGCTGAATTACAGGTGTGATGACTGGAGCTGTGCAGCCATCCTACGACTGTGCAGGCAAGACCATGCACATGTCAGACCCTCGAGCCATAAAACCAGCATTGGCGGCCTCTCACCTTTGTTCCAGGGAGAAAAATACACCCCCCCCCCCAGGGTTTAAGCCACTATAATTAGGTTATCTGGTGTTTGTAGCCAAAAGCATCCCTAACTATGTGAAATTGCTGTGTGAATTTGCTTTTTTGTCCGTATCCCCTCAGTGGAGACTCCATGCACCATGAGCCAGGAAGTCATGTCTGTCTCGTTCACGACTACATCTTCAGCCCCCAGGCACAGGGCCTGACTCACGACAGAGTTCAATAACTCTGAACCTGCGTGTTCTCTAGTTCCGCCACACACGAAATAGGGATTGTCACAACACCTTGACAGATTGTAAGGATTAAAAGTGTCAATATGTGTTTAGCACTTAGAGCAGTGCCGGGCACATAAACCATTGCCCAAAGGATTGCTATTATTTGTTGACCTAATGAGCTAATTAATTTATAGAAGAAAGAATCCCTTCCCTGTGTGCTTTTTGGAGTGGTGTCCTCTGGCTTCTTCCTTCTCTTTAAATCAAAGCTGTGTTTGCTCGGTGCTGACAAGTCAGGCTATAGATTAAGCAACATGACCACGGCAGTTGGAAGAAATGCACACCGTTTACAGTGAGCTGTGGGATTAGCACCTTTAGGGGAGGGAAAGGGGACCGGACACTGACACACAAAAGGGTATGGCACATGAAGCCTGGCATATTCCAAAGCGCAGGCCAAGAAATGCTGGAAATGAAATCTAACATGAGGTTTTGCGGGTGTGCGCCATGGGAAGAACAGAACACCGCACTGCAACGGGCGCTCAGTGGAGGCCACTCAGAGGTCAGTTGGAGGTTATAAGGAGGGAGATTCAACATGTGTGGTGGGGGATGGGCTACAGCCCACTGGGGGTACAGGGGTTCATTCATTCACTCAACAAAATATTTGTTAAGCGCCTACTATGGGCCAGGTAGAGAGGGAACTGGCAGGAAAACATTAAGTACTGCCACGACTGAGATGATTACAACTGGGTGATTCTGAAGACTCCATAGTCTTTCTTCTCTAATTGCCCTGCAACCATGCAGATGCTAGCCCCAAATTCCAGATCCCACATGACTTAGTTTATGACCAATACTACTGCTACTAACTTTTTCCAGTACTTACTCTGTAACAAGCATTATACTGAGATTGCTCTACCAACCATGGCCAACGTCACTCTCTCGGAACTTACTCAATATCCATTTCCCCTCTTCCTCTTTTTTTTTTTTTTTTTTTTGAGACAGAGTCTTGCTCTGTTGCCCAGCTAGAGTGCTGTGGCGTCAGCCTAGCTCACAGCAACCTCAAACTCCTGGGCTCAAGTGATCCGCCTGCTTCAGCCTCCCAAGTAGCTGGGACTACAGGCACGTGCCACCACACTCAGCTAATTTTTCTATTTTTAGTAGAGACATGATCTTGCTCTTGTTCAGGCTGGTCTCAAACTCCTGAACTCAAGCAATCCTCCCGCCTTGGCCTCCCAGAGTGCTAGGATGACAAGAGTGAGCCACTGAGCTTGGCCTCCCTCTTCTTTTTTTTACTAACAAAACACTCACTTTTATTCAGGGTGGCATCAAAGAACACAGGCACCCACACTTGATTATTAACATCCAAACACACACACACTAATGCACACAGAAGCACCATTTCATTTATTTCTCACAAGTGAGGTGGAGGTCAATGCCATCCTTATTGTACAGGTGAATAAACTGAGGTTCAGAGAATGTAAATTGCCAAAGGTCATACAGTGTCTAGGTGGCGAAGACAGAATGTGAATCTAAGCGATTTGTTCCTTCTATTCTTTTCATCTCTCTCCATTTGCACAGAGAGCACATAGATACATTTTCTCATTTCGCCCTCCCAAGAACCTTGGCAGGTAGTATAACAGGTAAGGTTTTCAATTACCTGCCAAAATATGTTCTCTATGCAGTCAGATGGCTTCCTTCCTCAAGTCATCTCCCTCCCCACTTTTAAAACTAACCTCCTGCAGCCCGGTTGAGTGGAGAGTGTAGAGGAAGGAGGAGGGAGAGGCGGGAAGCAGTCAGCGGCATCGGGATGTCTACTGAGGCAGAACTCCCGGGAGGAGATCGTTAGGTCGGGTGTGGAGAAAGCCAAAAACAGAGAAGCTTTTGCCTCACTTCCCATGTGGGATCCTGGGAAGACACAGCACTAAAATAAAACCAGCAAACTATATGGTTAGGCAGAGGGCGGGCCCAAATGTTGCAGCCAGAAGGTTCCAGAAGGTTCTGAGTGCCCTGAGGAGGGATAATACAGAAGGAGCTGATGGTGGCAGTAAGTGACACCAATGAGACTGAGAGCTACAAGGTGGCCAGGGATGACCAGGGGCAAAATAGGTATGGCAGTCAGAGCCCAGAGAGAAATTCGGCGCTAGAAGGAGCTGAGGTAGGGCTGGTCAGCTGGGAGATGCCACGAGTAGACGGAGCTGACCACCAGTTGTAGACTCAACAACTGTGGCCTCTAGGGACAGACCAGGGGGCAGGGGACTTCATTATCACAGAGGCTGGCACAGGCCTGCAGAGCAGGATCCCGACACGTTGGGGTCCCTTCCATAGACCCCCAACTCCACTTGGTGAGACAGAGGAGAGGAAGAGACTCGGAAATGACAAGAGTCTCTACAACTTAGGGCCTCTCAAACCAAGAGGACATGGAGATGCCATTCGTTACCACATTCTATGTCCTTTCAATCAGTGGTCACCTGGTGGGCAAAGCTTGGGAGGAAGATTGGAAGTTACCCAACATCCAGAAGCTACATTTGCTTCCCATGCCTGAGCTGCAGAGCGAGTGCGCTAGCGTTTCGTCCTGCTGTCATGGGTACCTACTTCCTCCAGCTTTTGCAGACAAGCAACTGGAAGACACTGTGGAATCGACGCACCTTCCCTGAGCCCCAATTTCCAATTGCTTTTAAAATGGGAATAATCAAAGCCACCTCCCAGGACTATGAGGCCAAAGCGAGGGTCAGAGCCGTAAAGGAGCACGACCAAGCTCACATGCTGGGCGTGGGGCCTCAGGGCTCACCCTGCCTTCCACCCTGCTGTCTTCCCCTGGATGCTGTCAGGAGAGACGCCTGGAGGCAGCCGAGACCTGGACAGCAGCTCAGCGACAGCAAAGAGACAGACGGGCCTCGTTTTAATGCTTGTGCAGAACCTGGACTCGATTACTTCCCAGGATTTGGCTCATCTTGTCGCCAGCTGGCTGGTATTTATTCACACGCAGTAGATGGATTAAGTGAGTGAGTGAATGAATGCATGAATGACAAAGCCTTTGCTGGGGACAATGGGAGTCATGGCCACCAAATGGTGACATGTGAGGCTCTGGCATGCTTTTGGGGGGGATCACCTAAATGGCAGAGGGAGGCAATTTTCAGTCTCACAAGTCTCACAGTTCAGATGTCACCTCCTCCAGGAAGACTTCCCTGACACCCCCAGTCTGGTTAGGTGCCTGCACTGTGATCTTCCTCAGCTCTATATGTGCTAGTCTGTCTGTTCACTGTAGTTGTCTCACTTGATGGTTAGGACTTAGAGACAAGGTTATGTCTCCTTCCATCTCCCCATGTCCCTAGCACAGGGTCTGGCCCAAGGTGGGCATTCTGGAAACAGTAGGAGCCATTAATTGAGTGCATCCCGGGTAGCTGGTGCTGAGCTATGTGCTTCAGCTACCGATGTCCAGGGTGGCCTCATCATGCCATTGGACAGGTAGGAAAGCTGAGACTCAGAGAGAAGCTAAGAAGCCTGATACTTCTTCCTTATTTCTGTCTCCTCCTTTGCCAGACTGCCTGGCCTAAATTCTTGAGGCTTGGGAACCGTATAAAGCTCGGGGCGCTGGGTGGGTGGGTAGGAAGATGGAACAATGGAGAAAGAGCACATGTTAGCAGTTGGCATCCACGCCGCATGCCAGACAGTGCATTTTCTGTCGCAGGCCCACAACGCCGGGACCACCCGAGGAGAAATGCCTCGTGGCCTCTGAGCGGGGAGTGCTAACCACGCGCTCTGCAGGCACCATCTGCTTCCTGATTTGGAACAAATGGGTGCTTGAGAGCTGTGCTGTTAGGTGCACGATGCTTCTGGCAGAAAGCATTGGGAAAACAAAACCAAAAAACCTCCTCAAAAATCCCAGCAACACACATGGAAGCAGGCAGAGGTGAGCCGACAAGAGATGCAGACCGGTTACACAAAAATATCAGCGCCCGCAGCCAAGAGGGAGGAAAAGTCCGATGCCCTATTGCACATCTCATTTTAAAAATAAAATAGGGCTGCAACTTTGCTTGTCCAGAGAGCCCCGCAAAGACTCCAGAAGTCTCCCAGGGGACTTTTTCCTTTATAGACCTTTCCTGCCCGAGCTCCGGGCTACCGGTAAATCTGACCCTCCTCTCTCCGCGGCCAGGGGGGCCTCGAGAGCTTGGAGACACACCGGAGCAAACAACTCCACAAAAACAATCTGTCCCATAAACAAAGCCAGTGGAAAGCGTCCAGCCCCACACAATGGAGCTAATCTTCTGGGCGCACATTTCCCGTCCGGGGTATTAGCTTGGACACGGCTTCCTCCTAGGTGGAGGTAAACGAGGGGTGACCCGTGGGTCCAAGAACAACAACGCTCTGCAGATTCCCCACTAGTCTGAAGCCTCACGGGCAGGAATTCAGAAGCAAGAAGCCGCTTTCCCCTCTCCTTTCTTAAAGAAGCATTGCAAGTTTAAAGGCAGGGGAACAGATCCGGAAGGACACGGCTTTACGGACCACACGACCCTGGGTTCTGATTTAGTGTCACCGCTGACCAGCCCTGTGGCTTTGGGATAACTGATTTAACTTCCCAGAACCATAATTGCCCCGTGGTTCAAGGGCGATTGTGTACAGACACCCGATCCCTCTTGTACTCATCGTGGTGTAAAATTAAAACGTTGAATGGCCACTGTCAAAAAAAAAAACAAAAAACAAAAAACAAAAAACCACCCAGAAAATAACACGTGTTGGTGAGGATGTGGAGAAATTGGGGTCGTTGTGCACTGCTGATGGGAATGTACAAAGCTGCAGCTACTGTGAAAGACAGTATAGGGGGTTTCTCAAAAAATTATAAACAGAATTACCATAGGATCCAGGAGTCCCACTTCTAGATAGATATATATCCAAAAAGATTGAAAGAAATATATATATACACACATGTTTACAGCAGCGTTATTCACAATAGCTAAGAGGTAGAAACAACCTGAATGTCCATCGATGGATAAATGAGTAAAGAAAATGTTGTACATAGGGAAAACGCAATATTATTCAGCATCAGGAAAGAAGGAAATCCTATCACCTGCTACAACATGGGTGAACCCGGAGGACATTATGCTGAGTGAAATAAGCCGGTCACAAAAAGACAAATACTGTATGATTCTACTTCGATGAGGTGTCTAATGTAGTCAAACTCATAGAACAAACAGAACTGTGGTTGCCAAGGGCTGGGGGAAGGAGGAAATGGAGAATTGTGATTCAATGGGTACAGAGTTTCAGTTTTGCAAGATGCAAAAGTTCTAGAGATCTGTTGAACAACAATGTGAATCTATATTCACATTAATCTATATTAACACCACTGAACTGGACATTTAAAAATAGTTAAGTTGTTTTATTTCATGTTACGTGTTTTTACCACAATTTTAAAAAATTAAAATGTTGAGATACCATTTCTCTATCTATCATATTGGCAAAAATTAAAATGTCCAGCAGTATAAAGGGTTAGTAACGTTGTGAAGAAATGGAAACACTCCTATTTTGTGGATGGAAGAATAAACCAGTATAACTATTCTAAAGGGCAATTGGCCTCATATCTCAAAACATAAAATACATATATTCTATAACCCAGTAATTTTTCTTCTCTTTATCTTAGCACATGTATGAGGGATGTTCAGTCATTATAAAAGCAAAAAAAATCTGGAAATAATCTAATTGCCATTAATAGCAGAATGGAGAAATAAAAATGGCATATACTTAGATAATTTAAGGCAATAAACAGGATCTATTTATACTGACACAGATCTCAAAAACATATTATTGAGTAGAAAAAAATCAGGTTCTACAATAATATATATGGCATATCACTCATTAAAAGAGCTCAAAATGCTAATATATATATATTTTCTATGTATATAAATATAGATAAGATAACCAGAAAAATAGTTAAACAGAAAATAAGACCCTTTGATCCTACTGCTGGTGACTAGACAAAATGAAAGGAAAAAACCCTTGTTAATTTCTAGCGTACCAGTCTCTGAGACGACCCTCGGTGATCCTTGCCTCCTTGTGTTTATATCCCTGTGTTCCCTCCCACGATGAATAGGGCTGGCCCGAGCTCTACTCATCGCACGGCCTGCCAGTAAGATACCATGAGGTTGACAGCATAGGACTTCCAAGGCTAGGATATAAAAGACATCACACCTCCACCTTGCTCTCTTGCTCCCTCCATTGCTCCTTCTGCAGGAAGCCAGCCGTGCTGCGAGGACACTCAGGCAGCCCGAGGAAGCGGCCCACATGACAAGGAACTGAGGGCTCCCACCGACAGCCATCGCCAACTTGAGCCACTTAGAGGTGGATCCATCACCCCAGTCAAGCCTTTAAATGACCGCAACCTCGTGAAAGTCCAGGAACCAGAACAGCCCAGCTAAGTGGCTTTTGAGTTTCTGACCCCCAGAAAGTGTGGCATAGTACGTGTGTATTGTCTGTGAAGCCATTAAGTGGAAGGGTGATCGGTTTCACAGCAATGAGTAACGTATACAGACGTGGTCGCCTGCTAAGGCTCTGTGCCTGGGGCCTGCTCGCCATTTGCTCTGGCAGGTGTCAGAAAGAAACGAAAGGCACATTAGTACTAGGTCAGACACTTTCTTCTTCAAGTAATCAGAAGGATCGATTGTTTTTTTTAAGACCTGTTCCTGTGTCTAACATGAAGTCAATCCCACCAGTAGCAGGAGCCCGTGCTTTGGGAGATACAGGCAGAACAGAGTCCCCTCCCAAATTCATATGCCGAAGTCCTAACCCCTAGTACGTCAGAACGTGACGATATTTGGAGGTCGAGTCTTTAAAGAGGTGGTTAGGGTAAAATGAGGTCATTGCAGTGGACTCTAAGCCAGCAGGACGTGCGTCTTTACAAGAAGAGGCAATGAGGGCACGGGCACACACGGAGGGAAGACCACGTGAAGACACAGGGAGAAAGAAGACGGCCGCCTGCAAGCCAAGGAGAGGGGCTTCAGAAGAAACCAACCAACCCGCCAACTCCTTGCTCTCACACTTCCTCCCTGCAGAACTGTGGGAAAATAAATTTCAGGTGTGTAAGCCAGCTAGTCTGTGGCCCTCTGTTATGGCAGCCAACTAACGGCACCCTTGCTTCGCAGATAATGACCTTGGGTCCAAGGTGGAAGCGACGTGGCCAATGTTACAGAGAGAATGCAAAGCAGAGCAGCAACGAGAGCCCGCATTTCCTGACCGCAGCCCTGAGCTTCTTCCAAAAACTGAGAGCGAGGCTCCGTGGGCGGAGGGGGGAATTCAGTAAATGCTCGTTGACATCAGTTGAGCTCCTCGTTCCTTGCTGAAGATGGCACGTGAGTGGCCTCCTCTCCCTCTTGCATGGGTGGCTTCCCTTTAAGAATCAGCCCCAGTGTGACTTTCTCTTTCTGGTTTACCTCCCAGTGGAAGAGCAGCCAGTTCAGGGAATTGTGCAGTTTTCCAGGAAGCAATGACCATCGGAGAGCCCCAATACGGAGGTGGTGGCCAGAAGCCCCATGGACTTTCAAAACACACAAAGGTACACAAAGAGTAAAAAAGGTCCCACCTCTACGTAAAGAGAAACTCTCGAAGGAAGACACCCCTCCCCCATATGAAGATCTCCAGCTCTAACCCGCATGTCCAGCCACCTCTGGACGGCTCCATCTGGGTGTCTCTTCAACACTGAAAACCTGACAAGCTCAAAATAGTCAGTCTCCTTCCAACATACCCGCCTACTACACACCTGCTTTCCTTTAATGTCATTGCCATAACGGTGACAGTGATCTACCTACCGCCTGCTGTGCACCAGCAATATGCCAGGTGCGTTACAGGAATCGCCAATCAAACTCGATCGCACAAAGTGACGGTTATCACAGCCCTTCTGCAGATGGGGACACCCAGACTTCCAACCATGACACTGTCACAGATCTAGAAAGTGGCAGAGTTGGGACGCAAACCCAAGCCTGCCTGACTCTAAGGAAAACCAGCGGCCCGCCGGCCACATCTGTTCTGCAGATGGGTTTTGTTTGGCCTCGACAATGTTTTTTTGTTGCTTTTTTTTTTTAATTGTAATTAGAGGCTAACATGAAAAAGTTAGGATATTAGGACATTTCACAACAAAAGCCAGATTTCTGGAGTGTCTGTAAAAAAACTGAGATGATCTGGCAGGGTAAACTTGACAAGCTAATTAACTTCTTGGGACTCAGGAGGGATAATTAGAAGGGGACAGCTCCTAGTCAGAAATAGAGAGTGTTTGGGGCTGCAGTGGGGGCTGGCCCAGGGCAGCAGGTGATGGTAGTGATGGCTCTTGTTTCTTGAACACTGTGTTGGGCCCAGAGAGTCAATCGTGGAGCTGGGATCCTATCCCAGGCCAGATTCCAAAACACCAGGCTTGTGCAACCCGGGACGATGACAGACCTAGAGGTAGTCCAGGTCCTAGCTACGGAGTATGCAGGTTGATTAGAGATTGGACTATTTCCTCCGCTAGATTGTGAGGATAGCATTCAAGCCTCACTCATTTCTCTATCTACCCCAGGGCTGTCCAATACGTGTCCGTTAAATCACCTCGAATAAGAATTTGTGACCAAGCCAAGGCTAGTTTATAGCCTGGTTGCTTCTCTGCTTACGAATAGGAGAAGCAAAGAATCACTATAAAAATAAAATAATACGACACACGTACGCCTTTTGCCCAAGCAACCTCACTCCGAGACACTAATCCAAAGACGTGTACACGTGCATGCAGAAATCACACATGCACGAGGAAATTCACTGCAGCCTAGTAATGACAGGAGATTGGATGCTAGTCAAACACACTTAGTCCCATCTGTCACCCAGACACTCTTCTGCAGGAGACACGGTTGGTGGAGCATGGACTCTGAGGCCAGATCTCAGATCTCACTGGCTGACAGATCCCAGTTAGTCAGAACTGGTTGCGTGGCTTTGGGCAAATTGCGACAGAGCCTCAGTTTCCTCATCAGGAAAGTTAGCGAGCATGATCTGAGCTTCTGAGTTCTCTCATTAGTGAGAGTATTATTACTGCTTCTCTACAGCTATTAAAAGGGAAGGCGTGGCTCTACATTTTGCATGAAGGCCATATAAATTGCCTATTCAATAAATAGCTAAATTCCTCCCATCCAAGTACTAACCAGGCCCGAGCCTGCCTGGCTTCCAAGATCAGACAAGATCGGGCGTGTTCAGTGTGATACGGCTTACAGACAAATAGCCACAATTCTGAGAGTAGAAAGCAGGGAGGGGTTGTGGCACAGGCCAGCTGGAATAAAAGCAGATTTGGGGTCAGGAGATTCGTACCTGGCCATCTGCCACCCACTGGCTGTGTCCCCCTGTCATCATACAACACCTCTGCACCTTCATCCCCTGTTTGTAGGAAGGGGAAGATCTCACTCTGATAAACTCTCTGCAGAGTCAAGTTCGGTGCAGGGGCTACAGTTGTTTAGGGCATAACTGAGCAACTCTGGTGGCTTCGACAACTCATGGATTTGGGGGAACACATCCTGGATTAAAGCCACCTCTGAGGCAAAATCTGCAAAGCTTCAAGGCCAGGTACTTCCTGACCATGCTGCTGTCTCCATGTGGTGGAGGAACCAAAGGCACGGTTGACCCAGCAGAGGAACCGTGGAGGAGATCAGGGCCCACGGAGCCACAGAGAAGTCACAGTGCAGGCCTGGGAGTGTATTCCCTCTCACTTGCTGAAACAGGCCTGTTAGGGGTTCAGTTGTGTCCCCCCAAGAGGTGTTGAAGTCCTAATTCCCCATCCCTGGTTATGTTCCATTTTTGGAAATAGGGTCTTTGCAGATGATCGGGTTGGGTCGAGGTCATACTGGATCAGAGTGGGCCCTACTCCAAT
Organism: Mirza zaza; assembly: GCA_008750895.1. Lineage (NCBI taxonomy): Eukaryota > Metazoa > Chordata > Mammalia > Primates > Cheirogaleidae > Mirza > Mirza zaza. The sequence goes on from VSMD01089972.1 coordinate 115,439, forward strand.
GAGCCCGTCTCTTTGCAAAAAGGGGAAACGCGGACACAGAGCCAGACAGGCACAGAGGGAGGACACAGTGAAAACACAAGGAGAAGGCGGCCACCTACAATCCAAGGAACGCCGAAGACTACCAGAAGCTACAAGAGAGGCACGGACAGATTCTCCCTGACATCTTGGAAGGAACCAAAACCCCGCTGACACCTCGGTTTGGAACATCTGGCCTCCAGACAGCGAGACGATAAATCTCTGCTGTTGAAGTGACTCGGGTGGTGGTACCTTGTCACAGCAGCCTTCGCACGTGAATTCAAGCCCCCAAAGCAGCAGCAAGGCCCAGGGCCTGGGCTCTCTCTGCCCCCGGCCCCTGGCGGCTCATGGCTAGGAGAGGGCTGGGAGGGGACCACCTGTTGGTGCCAGGACAGACCTGAGCTCACGGCCACATGATGGGGAGGAGGAATGTGAGGCTTCTTCCCATTCCTCCCTCAATGTCCCACTCAAATGGTACATTTCCCTTTCTGAACCACTTTATACGCACAACGTGGTTTTTGATGCATAAATCTTGGCTTGATGGGACCCAAGATTTGTGCATGTCCCCTAAGGAGGGAAACTACAAAGAAAAACAAACTGTTCCCTTATACAGTCACAACACGTCCGACACCAAATAGGTGGGTTTTCTACACCAAGCAATTCTCCAAATCTCCACAGATGCCAATTGGGTGTTTTACAATTTAATTAAATTCTGGCACTAGCTACCTGGGGTTTGTGCAGACGCCCTAGGCGAAGGGCTCAGTTCCACAAGACTGTCCCCATTTTGGATGCCAATCGCAAGTGGTGGCTTCCCGGGTGACACACAGCTTCCGTCTGACAAATCGGAGGCTCCCGTGATGCCCTCGTCAGATTCGATGATGTGCTAGGACAGCTCTCAGAAACTCCAGGGACCATTTACTTACATGTTTCCTGGTTTACTATAAAGGATGCAAGTTAGGAACGGTTCGGTGGAAGAGACGCATGGGGCAAGGCAAGGAGGGCTGTGGAGCTCCCATGCCCTCTCTGGGCACGTCACCCTCCCAGCACCTTGATGTGGTCGCTAACTCAGAAGCTCCCCGAATCCCTGTGCTTTGGGGTTTTTGTGGACGCTTCATTACACGGGCACGATTGACGAAATCATTGGCCATTTGTAATTAACTCAACCTCCAGCCCCTCTCCCCTCCCTTGAGGTCCCCTGAGGGTGGGGCTGAGAGACCTAGCCCTCTAATCACGTGGTTGGCTCCCCTGGCAACCAGCCCCATCCTGAAGCTGTGCAGGGCTTTTTCAAAAGTCACCGCATTAACACGAACTCAGGTGTGGTTGAAAAGAGCTTGTTATGAATAACACCTTTATCATTCTGGAGCTATTTCAGGCACGGGGGACAAAAATCCAAATATACCAAATGATGCTCTTTCACTTTTTTTTTTTTTCAGACTTAATTTCACTTTATTTTTCTCATATAAAAATGTTATGTTGTAGCCACAGCTGGAGCCTGGGTCCTCTGCACAGATACTCTGGTGTGGGTCTTGACAAGATGGTCGGTGAATTCCTGGTAGGGAGACTTGGTGAATACTGTCTCTTTCCAAAGGTCAGGAGTCAGATAGCTATAGGTCTTGGAGATGGCATCGAAGGTGGCCTTTGCGAAGTTGCCCAGGGTGGCAGTGCAACCCCTGGCTGAAGTGTAGCAGTCATCGATACCAGCCATCATCAGCAGCTTCTTGGGCACAGGGGCCGAGACAATGCTAGTTCCTCTAGGGGCAGGGATGCGACCCACCAGCACAGAGCCGCAGCGGCCTGTCACCTTGCAAGGAACAGTGTGGGGCTTGCCGATCTTGTTCCCCCAGTAGCCTCTCCGCACGGGGACTATGGAGAGCTTGGCCAGGATGATGGCCGCTCGGATGGCAGTGGCTACCTCTTTGGAGCACTTAACACCTAGACTGACGTGGCCATTGTAGTCCCCGATGGCAACAAATGCCTTGAACCTGGTCCGCTGGCCAGCGCGGGTCTGCTTTTGCACTGGCATAATCTTCAAAACCTCGTCTTTGAGAGATGCTCCCAGGAAAAAATCAATGATCTCAGACTCCTTGATAGGCAGGGAGAACAGATAGATCTCCTCCAGGGATTTGATCTTCATGTCCTTAATCAGGCGGCCCAGCTTGGTCACAGGCATCCACTCCTTGTCCTCGGCCTTGCCTCCGCGAGCTCCGCGACCTCGGCCCCAGCCCCGACAATGGCCGCGACCATGGCCACGAATGCCGCTGCCGAAGCCTCCACGGAAGCCGCCGCGGCCTCCCATTCCAGGGCCCCCAGGGCCTCTGGGCCCTCCCGCTGCACTGGCGTCATCTGCCATTTGGTGTTTTCCCGGAGAAGAAGCCACTTTTTTTTTTTTGAGACAGAGTTTCACTCTGGTGCCCAGGCTTGGGTGCAATGGCATCATCATAGCTCACTGCAGCCTTGAACTCATGGGCTCAAGTGATCCTCCTGCCTCAGCCTCCCAAGTAGCTAGGACTACAGGTGTGCACCACCATACTCGCTAATTTTTTCTATTTTTTGTGGAGATGGGGTCTCACTATATTGTCCAGCCTTGTCTCAAACTTCTGGGCTCAAGCAATACTCTTGCCTCAGGCGTGAGCCACCACTCCTGGCCATCCTTTCCCTCTTATCACTTAGGAAAGGACATGGGGTTTTAGGAGCCCTGGTCAGCAGCTGGGACAAAGATCAAAATAAACACTCTTATGAAATCTCAATGTCACACCCACGTACCTGTGGTCCTATTACCTGACATTTTCTGCTTACTAAAAGAACAAACATTTCCGCTAAATTTATATCTTCAATAAAAATATTCAGTTAATCACGGATCTGATTGCTAGTTATTTTTCTAGTACATATTAAGATATGTAACTATTAAAATGTTTTTCCACATACCAAAATTTGGGGAACACTGACCCAATCTAATCCCATCCTTTCTTCCTTTTATCTCTTTTCCTAGATGAATAAGGAGAGGCCCCGGGCTACAAGAGCCTTTTGTGAAGTTTGCAGGTAACTTGATGTAGACCATAGGCTTGCCCTGGGCTCTTGTCCCTTGTACCCTGGACGTTTCATAATGTACAGGTTTATCAGTTGGGGGCTACTGGCCTTTGGGGCTGGACAATTCTTGTAAGTGTGTCTTGTAAGTGTAAGAATTGGTGACAATTCTTGTGTGTGTCCTGTGCATCGCATGACATTTCCCATCTTTGGCCCCTTCCCAGTAGGTGCCAGCCTCAGTCACCATGACAACCAAAGGTCCAACATCATTTTCAAAGCCCCCAGTTGAGAACCACTTCGAGGGAGTCCCCTGGTCAAAAGGATCCAGTTCCTGGTCCCACCTCCAGGATTCTCGCTAAGCGTTACCGTTTCACTGATAAACACATGCTGCACACCACAATGTCACCTTAGATACTAGCTTGCAATTCCAGTGGCTCTGGGGGCTCCGCCAGGGAGCGGTGAGAGCACCGATGCAGGATCCAGGCTCCTGATTGGACTGGCTCCGCCTGGGGCAAGTTATTCTGTGAGTCTGGGCCTCTGTTTCCCCTTCTGTCAAGCGAGGTTGGACTAGCACCTGCCTCGAGGCTCTTGGGAGGATGCAACGAGGTAACACGCACAGAGCGTCTGAATGGTGTCTGGCAGTCGGTAAGCAATTCGGGTCAACTCGAAACATTATCCACACATTTGCCTTGTTACCCTGTTCAGCCATAAATATGGTAACTGTTTCCTCCTCGAAACAGTCCTGCGAGGCTCAGGTTATGATTCCAATCACAGATGGTGGCACGGAGCCGTGGAGAAGAGGTCGCTGCAGCTTTAGCGCCCACAGCAAGACAACGCCAGAGCCAGGGCTCGAACCCAGTTATATCTGACTCTGCGGCAGCCTGGTCAGAGGGTGGAGCTGAGAGGTGGCAGGCCGGATTTCAGGGGCTGCTTTGCTCCTGCCTGTGTGGCCACTATGGGCCTCTGTACCCTCATCAGAAAATAAGGGCTTTGGACCCAATGCTTTCCGAGGCTCCTGTTTGTTGGCTTCTGCAGCGGCCAGAAAGCTGGGCCAGAGGGGAGTCGGCCTCGGGCCCTGCAGAGGTGACAGACGCCCGCCCTCCTGGACACCTCCTCCCTGTGCCCGCCAGGGAGGCCTGCTGACCGAGCGCAGCCGGCTCCACCCCTCCCCCACCCGTGCCCAGCGTCCACCCGACTCCCGGGGCATGTGAGGACGCGGAGGATGTTATCTCAGCCCCGGCAAAGCCATTCAGCCCGGCACGCTGGGGCCCAGTTTCCAGGGAACGAGTGCGGTGAGGCTGCAGTAACCCAGATAGCTACTCTCTGCGCGGTCCCCAGAGGATGCTGCCCCTGAGGACTGCTGTGCCCAGGGGGGGACACACAGGGGCAGGTGCCCCGGCTCTGCTTGGGAGCTGCACAGCTATTCCGGGAAACGGCTGCCTTGGGGGTGGAGGAGGAGGCGGCTCCAGCAGCTCCAAATCCCTGCAGATTCCATAATGCCACCCTCTCCCGGCGCACGCATGCAGTAGTGTCGAAGACAACGCTGAGGGTCAACAATATTAATAATTATCCCTGCCA
>VSMD01089973.1:0-32181 GCA_008750895.1 Mirza zaza
AGCCTGAGTAAGAGCGAGACCCCATCTCTACTATAAATAGAAAGAAATTAATTGGCCAACTAATATATATAGAAAAAATTGGCTGGGCATGGTGGCGCATGCCTGTAGTCCCAGCTACTCGGGAGGCTGAGGCAGGAGGATTGCTTGAGCCCAGGAGTTTGAGGTTGCTGTGAGCTAGGCTGACGCCATGGTACTCACTCTAGCCTGGGCAACAGAGTGAGACTCTGTCTCAAAAAAAAAAAAAAAACAAAAAAAAACACATGGGAATGGATGTTGTCAGATGAGGAGAAAGGAAAGGAAAGGAGGCTCGATATTCTGAACTACTATTAACATTTAGGGAGGTAGGATCAGAGGAGTGTGAAGGAGAAAAGAAGTAAGAGGAGCCAAAAACATAGAAGGAAAACCAGGAGAGGGAGGTGCCATAGAAGTCACTGGAGCTCCCGCCAGTGCTTAGAACAGTGGCTGGCCAGGGCTAGTGTTCAGTAATTACTGGCTGAATGAAATCAAGAGGAGATCATTTCAAGAAGGAAAGAATGATTAGCTGAATTTAGTGCTACTGAAAGGCTCAGTAAGATAAGAGCATGAACTGCTCATTGGATTTTCAATGTGGATATTGCTAGTGATGGAGGCAGAAGTTATGTTGGAAAGGATTGAACAAAGCTTGCATGGGAGGTGAGAAAGTAGGTATAGCAGATTTTTAACCCTTTGACAAAGTTTGGCTGTGAAGGGAGCAGAGAAGTAGAGTAGTAGCTGAAGGGTGATGTGGAGTCAAAGAAGAATTTTTGTTTATTTTTTTAAGAGGGGACATACTAGAGCTCTTAAGTGTATGCAGATGGGAATGATCCAGGAAAGAGTAAGTGATGGTTGATGGAGGAAAAAGAGGGGATAATTGCAAGATTGGAGTTTATGAGTAAGAGAGAGGGGTTGGGATCAGGGACATAAATGTTCAGAAAGAGAAGGGGTCACTTCTGTTGAAAGAGGAAAAGAAGGAAAAATGGATTCAGATTCAGGTAGGTTTATACAACTGGTCATGAGAAAGTAACAATCACCAGTTGTATCATGGCTTTTTAGTTTTAAATGAAGACTCATGGACATTAGCTAAAAGGCAGGGGAAGGTGTTGGAGGAGGGGAAAATGGGTAAGAAATAGCCACCTTCAAGAGGGAGGGGAGGAAAGCCAGTTTGGTAGAGAAATCTAGTAAGACTGTGAGTTAAGATTTAGTGCCCCTTGGTGACCTTGAGTTTATGGTGAACCTGCTGAGTTGAATGCTTTTTAATCAATATTCTTGGTGTGGAGAAGGCAGTTTTTTGGATTCTGGGATTGTAGAGTGTGGGAGAGAAGACGACCTGGGAAGAGAGTTGAGGGTTCTTGCAAGGGAGTGATCATAATGATTAACTATGAAATCTAAGCTAAAGAGAAAAATTAAGTCAGGAGAGGGAAAATGGGGGTAAAGGATAGAAGGTCTCACGGCAGTTGAAAACTTGTTTTTATGGAATGCTCGAGCAAATGAGCTAGAAGGATCAAATAGTGGATTGCGTTTGGAGGTGATGCAAGATGGATTGAGTTTGGTGTGATGGTGGGAGAGCGTGGGTGAGGCAAAGTGAAAGAAAAGTCCTTAAAGCTGCTGAGCAGTTTCCAGAGCTGTGAGCCCAGGGTGTTTGGCTGTGTTACCCATCTGGATGTTAAAGTTATGTTGAGTGTGGTGACTAATTGTGCTGGAGAGTTTAACACTGAGCCAGATGTGTTCAAATATCAGATGGTGATAAGTGTTCTGCAAAGAATTAAATTTAGGTTCTGGGACAGAAAGGGGATAGATGGCTTTTTCAGACTGGACAGCCAGGGTAAGCCTCTCTGAGGAAGTGATTTATTTTCAGATCTGAAGGATAAGATGATGAGTGGGGAAAATAATCTAGGCTGAGGGAACAGCTAGTACCAAGGCTCTAAAGTGGGTACAAATCCCTCACTTTTGAGGAAAAGAAAGGAGGCCTGGAAAGCTGGAGTTTATTGAGCCAGGAAAGGGTGAAATGAAATGAGGCTAGAGCTAGATGATGAAGCCTTTTGAAAGTCATGGTCGGGAGTTTGGTGCATGTATGTTTTTCTGAGTGCCACAGGGTGTTAGCCAGCCTCCAAGATAGCCCAGATGATTTCACCTCCTGGTATCCATGCCTTTGTGTAGTCCTCTCTCACACTGAGTAGGGCTGACCTGTGTAGCCTGTGGGCTGTCACAGCAGTGGTGGTTTGTGATTTCTGATGCTAGGTCATAAAGGACATTGCAGCTTCTGCCACCCTCTCTTAGACCACTCACTCTGAGGGAAGCCAGCCTGTCGTGTTGTGAGGACATTGAAGTAGCCTGTGGAAAGGCTCACATGGAGAGGAACTGAGGCCTCCAGCTAACAACCACCATCTGAGGTCGCCACCTCGGAAGCAGATCCTCCAGCCCCAGACAGACCTTCAGATGACTGCAGCCCCTCGTGCATATGTATTTCCTTCGTAAATATTCTGGTGTATATCTCTGAAAGGCAAGACTCTTTTTAAAAAGCTTAAGCATAATAGAATTATCACATCTAAAAATTAATAATTCCTTCATATTATAAAAAAGCCAGTGGTATAATTTTATTAAAAAAAATTTTTTGTTGTTAAGTTTGGTTTGTTTGCATTAGATCCAAAAAAAGACCCACATAGCATTTGGTTAATGTTTCCTAAGTCTGTCATTATCTCTAGGTTCCCCTCACTCTTTTCCCCCTCCATTTATCTTAAAAACAAAGTTGGTCATTTGTCCTGTAGTTTCATACACTCTGGATTTTGCTAATTGCATCCCTGTGAAGTGTTTAACATGTTCCCCTACCTTGAATTTTATGTCAACTGGTAGTCATATCCAGAGGCTTGATCTAGAATAAGTTCTTTTTAGTGGACAAGAATAAGTTCTTTTAGTGGAGGCAAATACCACCTTTATTAGGAGGCACATATTAATAATAGCCAGTTTTCTCATCTTATTATGATATTAACACTATTGAAGAGCAATGCCTAGATATGGTCATTTATTAGGGTTTGCCAAATGATGATATTCTAATTCTGTCATTTGTCTTCATTTATTAGCTGAAGAAATTTTCTCTTATCAACTCTGCGGTTAACCTAAGGTATACTTCATTTAGGAAAGGCAGGTCAGATGCTTGATTCTTTCCCTTTACTCACTAGTTTTCAAAATAATAAGTTGATTCCTAGCATTCTCCAAAGGAGAACATTGAAGTTATTAAAATATATATCATTATGAACTCATGGATTTTAACATATTTGATAGATGTGAATCCATTATTTTTTACTGATGATTATTTTTACTGATGATTAAATTAGTGGGAGGAGTCCCTTCAAGTTGGTTTCTGAGGACTTTTTATCACATCCTTGCATTTTGACATGATGAGATGTCTAGGGTCATCTTTTTTTTTTTTTTTTTTTTTGAGACAGAGTCTCACTCTGTTACCTGGGCTAGAGTGCCATGACCATCAGCCTAGCTCACAGCAACCTCAAACTCCTGGGCTCAAGCAATCCTCTTGCCTCAGCCTCCCGAGTAGCTGGGACTACAGGCATGCGCCACCATGCCCGGCTGATTTTTTCTATATATTTTTAGTTGGCCAATTAATTTCTTTCTAGTTTTAGTAGGCTCTTGCTCAGGCTGGTTTTGAACTCCTGACCTTGAGCGATCCACCCACCTTGGCCTTCCAGAGTGCTAGGATTACAGGCGTGAGCCTCCTCACCCAGCCTCTAGGTTCATCTTGTGCATTTTCTGTTTTAGTCCTGACTCAGTCATTTCTTCAAAGAGCTCTGGTTTTTTTCAGCAGGAATATATGGAGGCGTATTTTGGATGCTTGAGTGTGTATGACAGACTTTTTAGTGGCTGCTTATCAGAATACCTGTAGAGTACAAAAAAGATCTCCTTTACCTTGAATTTGAATGTCCTTTTCCTTAACCTGTGAACTATGAAGTGGTCGTTTGTTTGTTTGCAGGGAAATAGGAAAATGAAGGCTTTAGATAGGAAAAAAATAAATGACGCTTTAACTCCCCTTTCAAATTGTGTGTCCTCTGCTATACTTTATTCATCATGTTCAGTGAAGAGAGATGGTAATAAGCTTTTCGTATTTTCAGCTACATAAGTATCAGGCAGTGTTTAAAGATTATCATGACAGCATTTGTTTGATGTATTTCTTAAGTCTCTTTTTATCTCTAGATTTCCCCCTCCCTATAGTCTTCCCTCCCACAGACACATGTCGTCGTCTTGGCATTTTTAAGAGGGCATGGTGTTTTGTTTGGAAAATTTTTGCTTTGTCATACTACCTTCAGTTTATGCTGCATCACTAGTGAAAAATCTTAGTTTTATGACAGGTATGAAGAATATGTTTCTGGTTATTTAGATCACAAAAACTCTATTTTAGGTAGAGACAGAAATATGCAATTAGAATGATTGTATATTTAAATTATAAATCAAGTTAAAGGGGAATGGAATTTGCTCCCTTGTGGGAAGACTCTGGAATGTAGTTTTTTTGTTTGTTTGTTTTTTGGGTTTTTTTAAGAGATGAAGTCTTCTTGTATTGCCCAGGCTGGAGTACTGAGGCTGTTCTAGGCGTGATCTTAGTACACTGCAGCCTCAAACTCCTGGGCTTAAGTGATTTTCCTGCCTCTGCCTCCTGAGTAGCTGGAACTGTAGGTGTGCAGCACTACACCTGGCACTGTACCTGGCTGGAATCTAGAATTATTTTTCAGTATATAACAACTTTATCCTTCCCTCTTTCCCAGTATTCAGGCTCTAGTTCATCAGTGTTATATGTGATGTATTAAGCTTTTTATTCACTCAATTATTCTTTCAGCAGATACTGGACTCCACAGCAGGCATGGTACTAGGTACTGGGAATAAAGAAATAAGCAAAACATGGGCCAAAGTGACCATCACAGGACTTTTTATCTAGTGGGAGAAAGACAGTGAAGCAATCAAATACATAACATGCGTAATTCCAAACCCTGATAAGTACCTTTTAGGAAAAATACAGGGAGCTGTAAGAGTAAATAATGGGGGAATCTGACTTAATCTGGGAGTCCAGGAAAAGCCTCTCTGAGAAAGAAACATTTAAGCAAAGATTTCAAGGAAAAGTAGGTGTTGGACAGGTGGTCTTTCGGAACAAGGGCCTTCAGGTATAGGGATGAGCTCGTGTGAAGGTACTGAGGGAGGGAAGAGCTTGAAGCCTTGGGAAGAGAGCTGGTGTGGCTGGGGACTAGTAGGGAGGCAACATGTTGGACATGATAAATATATACAATTTTTATTTGTCAGTTAAAAAGAAGGCTGTGAAAAAAAAGAACCATTTCTGAAATGAAGGACCCATTATTGAACTTAGTAGTTAGTTGACAATTTAAAACAGCAGATTAGACGCAAATGAAGAGGAACTTAGTGAACTAGAAGATAGAGCTAAAGAAATTGCCCACATGGAGCCCATAGAGACAAAGAGAAAATACAAAAGAAAGATGAAGGTGCATGAAAGATAGGATTAGAAGGTATAACATAGCAAATAATCGGAGTTCTAGAAGGAGAATAGAAAAATTGGGGGAGAGGCAGTATTGAAGGAGATTTTCCAGAATTGATGGAGGACCTGAATTCTCTGAATCAGGATGCTCAAGCAGGATAAAGAAAGAGAAATATCACCTAGATAACATTAGCAAACATAAGATCTTAATATAGGCGAGAGAGAAAAATCAGACCATAGACTAACAGTTGACTTCTCAGCAACAAGCAAGACAGAATAGCGTTGCCAGAGTTCTTTTTTTTTTTTGTTTTTTGAGACAGAGTCTTGCTTTGTTGCTCAGGCTAGAGTGAGTGCCGTGGCGTCAACCTAGCTCACAGCAACCTCAAACTCCTGGGCTCAAGCAATCCTCCTGCCTCAGCCTCCCAAGTAGCTGGGACTGCAGGCATGTGCCACCACGCCCGGCTAATTTTTCTATATATGTTAGTTAGCTAATTAATTTCTTTCTATTTATAGTAGAGACGGGGTCTCACTCTTGCTCAGGCTGGTTTCGAACTCCTGACCTTGAGCAGTCCGCCCGCCTCGGCCTCCCAGAGTGCTAGGATTACAGGCGTGAGCCCCCGCGCCCAGCCTGTTACCAGAGTTCTGAAAGAAAAATAATAATCCGTCAGGATTGAGAGCAAAATAAAAACATTTTGAAGGGAAGAACATTTTTATTATGAATGGAAGAAAGTAGAAGAGTGTTTTTAAGCTTTCAGTTATAACACAGTAGTAAGAACTTAAACTTCGGAGTGAAGTATTTTGAGCTCTCATGCCAGTGACGATGTTATTTAACTTCTGTGCTTCAGTTTCCTTCTCTGTAAGATGGGATGACAGTAGTACTTACCTTATGGAGTGTTTTGATAAGTAGGGGAGTTATTACATGTAAAGCATCGTGACTGCCACAGAGCATGCATTTAGTAAATGCTAGGGATTACCATAACCATATTTTCCTGGATTTAAGGTGCCGTCAGTCATAAGACATACCATTATTTTATGCTTCGCTAAGAAAGAAAGAATGTTGCCCATTATTTGTACGATGTAAGATGACATTAATTGTAAATCCTATCTAGATTTGAGATGTTACTGTGTATAGAAAAAAATTGTGCATCTCAAAATTGATAAAATACAGTATTTTGATAGCAAATACCCAGACCCAGGAGAAAACACTGTATATGAAATATATGAAAATCAATTACAAAAACAGTTTGAAGGAGAAGTTGATGAAAGTATTCTGAAGCTAAGATTAAAATGTGCAGTACCCATGGCCGGAGAATTTTATGTATAAAATATTGAAGTTTAAAGCAGCTGTTTATTTTTATTTCATCAGAAGTGAATGTGAACTACATCCAAACTGCCCTTGAGTTGGATTAAAATTTCCCAGTGGCTGTTACTTAAACAAAAAGTGTTCCTTAACATCGCATTGGTAAGCACTAGCTTGTGGAAAAGCCAGATGTTGAATGTGGAACATGTTTGATAAAACAGAAGTTTAATATGCAGCTGGAATAGTAGCATTCTTCTGCAGGTGCCTTTTGAAATGTTTTCAATTTTCTTTTCCACTTGGTTTTGATTACCACTTCCATGTAGTTGAGGAGATTTTTGCTAATTTCGTCTGAGCTTGGATGTTGATCTGTTTTACTTGGTTTTATTGCTAATGATACTGTAATATGTGCCAGAGCATATAAGTATCAACAGTCTTTCCAAACATTTTGATTTGGTTAGAACATCTCAAATCATTGTTGAGTTGTTAGCTAAAATGCTGTCATTTAATGTTATCATACACGCCAGAAATCTTTACAATTATATTACCACGAAGAAGACGATTCATTCAGCTATTAGGAAAAATTTTTGTTCTTTGTGTTGTTATAGCAGCCTCATACCTCTTCTTTCTGCCTCTATGTGCTTTTATCAATTAGGAATAAATTAGGCTACATGTAGTGGAAAATCCAACTTTGCTCCACCCAAATAGAGATTTATTTTCTCTCACACACAAGAAAATTGAGAAATAAGTAGTCCAAGGCTGGTGTAGTCACTCTGTAGTGTTTTTAATGTCTCACTTTGATCCATTCTTAATGGTGGCAAGGTCCTTTCTCTGCTTCTCTCTCTACATCACTCTACCACCTCCCAGGTGAGGTATAAAAGGTGTACCTCATCTAATGACTGGCCAGAGTTGTGACACTTGGTCACCTCTATTAATAAGAATAATTGGGAAATCTCACTTTCTAGGTAAGCCCAGTTACCCCTTAGCCAAATCTGGATTCCAGTAGAAACTATAGGCAACTACCATTTTTTTGCCATGTGCCCCTTTATTATGTGATACATGTTTCCTGATGTGTGTACTTCATTAATTCAGCAAACATTTACTGAGTACCTGCTCTATGCCAGGCACTGTGAATACAAAGATGAATAAGGTGTGCCCCATTTGATAAGGGAGATGGGTATCAAAACAAAATTACAAGTACCACAACCTGTAACTCCTGTGCTCAAGGCAGATGTATATAATTGACAGTTGCAGTGGTTCCCCCATATCATCACCTGGTAACCAAGCTGGTGACAAGCCTAAGCCTTCCAAGCATTGTAGCTCCTCTTGCATTCCTATCATCCCCAACCCCAAGTATTTGTATCTTGAGTTGTTTTAGAAACATATGACTATGATACCAACTTCAGAAAGCCCTGTCTGTTGTATTGAGCACATTGATGTCTGTGGTAAATGGTCAACCACTAAATGCCAGGATCATGGCCAAAGTTTTATGAGACTTCAGAGTCTGTATCTTTAGCCACAGGGAACTGCTGACATGGCCAATTGAGTCTGTGAGGACAGTTACTGGTCATAAGAAGTAGCTTAGAATAAAGCTCAGGTAGTGTGATATTACTGTACCTTGTCAGCAATGTGAGTTTGGGCTTGCAAGATGAGTAGTGGGACTTGATCAGAATATTGTCCAAGTGCTCAATGCCTTTCCTCCCCATTACATCCCAGCCAAAGAGATCATAAAACTGGCTCTACGTTCTCATGTCTTCTAAGAAATCTTCCCCCAATCTCCTGCTCCTAAAGAATTATAATTTGTATTCATGTGCTACATAGTATATTAGATACATACAAACAAATAGCTACAAAAGAACCTGTTAATATTTCTTAGCTAGAAAGCATAATGTTAGATTTTGGTTTTCAGTAATAGGGTTATATTGATCACCCTGTACGTTGGCATATGGACTTATTTTCCCATAAAAGCAGAGAAGGAATTTATTAATTTATTTGAGCAGTTTTGTCAACATTGTTCTGAAAAGAACAATTGGAATGGGGTACCATTGTGCTTCATTATGATAAAAACTTTGATAATGGCAGGAATGGTTATCAGAGTTGACCGTTAGGGGCCATGTGGCACCAAGCTTCAGGAAGGATACAGTGAAGGAGGGGGAAGAGAGACCTCTTCCTAACCTACCCATCAGGGAGTTCACCCTGCTGATGGGTAGGATGTCAGGTGGCATAGCTGAACCATCCTTAATATCTCATCTGACTGGGGGAGTTTGGGCTGTATTCTGTATGGGCTAGAGGCTTTTGAACTTTTTTGAACAAAAGAGTGACATGACTCTTTTTTTAATTGTAAGAGCAATTTATGCTCTTTGTAAAGAACTTAAAGTTTATGAAGTAGAAAATGGAAAATTTTCCCATCCTATTCCTCAGGAGTACCTATTTTTTTTTCCCATTAACTCTTTTTTTTTTTTATTTTGGCTTATTATGGGGGTACTGATTTTAAGGTTTCAATAAATGCCCTTTCGCCCCCTCCCCCCAGGAGTACCTATTTTTAAAGGCTGTTTTATATATTATTTTTACCAACAAGGATTAAACTATACATAATTTTTGTGATGGCTTATTTATTTATTTATTTTGAGACAGAGTCTCACTTTGTTGCCCAGACTAGAGTGCCGTGGTGTCAGCCTAGCTCACAGCAACTTCAAACTCCTGGGCTCAAGCAATCCTTCTGCCTCAGCCTCCCAAGTACCTGGGACTACAGGCATGTGCCCCCATGCTCGGCTAATTTTTTATTATATGTTTTTAGCTGTTCAAGTAATTTCTTTCTATTTTTGGTAGAGACAGGGTCTTGCTCTTGCTCAGGCTGGTCTCGAACTCCTGCATTCTAACTATCCACCCACCTTGGCCTCCCAGAACGCTAGGATTACAGTCGTGAGCCACTGCGCCTGGCTGGCTCTTTTATTTTAATCTAACAAAATAGTGTGAACATCTTCCATGTTATTTTTACCTCCTTTTTAATGGCTATGTAATAATCTATTATTTCTATCACCAGTCCCCTAGTGGTTGACATTAAGCATGTTTTCAGTTCAGGATTACATGTAGTACACCAGCAGTAGCAATGAACATCTTTACATAGATACACTAGTATGCTTGTATTTTTTTTTTACAATGCATTATTAAAAAGGCATTGCTGTATCGAAGACATGCATATTTTAAATGTTGGTAGATGTTGTCATATTGTACTGTCAAAAGGCAGTTTATATCCCACCATCAGTATATGATAATGCCTTTGTGTCCACACCTTTGCATCATCAATCTTCTTAATCTTTGCCAACTTGCCAGGTGATTAAAAAAATCACAGAATTGTTCTAAATCATAGAAAAGATTTAGGTTTTTATGTAGTAAAATTTATTCGTAATTTTTATGCCTTCAGGATGAATTTATCATGCTTTTAGGAAGACCTCCAATTCAAGATTATAAAAATATTTTTACCTATGACTTCATCTGCTACCATAATTTCTTTTGATTTTTTTATTTGAAGTCTTTGATTTACCTGGAATTTTATTTAGATGTATGGGGTAAGATATATGAAATAAGGAATATAGCTTCCCATTCTCCATTTCCACAATCACTAGCCAGTTATTCCAAAATCGTTTGTTGAATAATTTATCTTTTCTCCAGTAATTTGAAGCACCCTTTTAATCATACAATAATTTCCCACATATGGTACATATCTTTTTCCATTAACTACCTTAAGCCCAGACCATGAAATCAAAAGATTAGTACATTTGGCCCTCCATATGGTTCTGAATTCATGGATTTGACCCATCACAGATCAAAAATATTTGGAAAAAAAATTTCGTCTGTATTGAGCAAGTACAGACTCGTTCTTTTATCCCTAACAATACATGATAATTACTGTTTATGTGGCATTTGCATTGTAATAGGTATTATAAGTAACCTAGAGATGATTTAAAGTATATGGGAGGGTGTGCATAGGTTATACACAGATACTATGCCATTTTATCAAGGACTTGAGCATCCGTGGATTTTGGTATCCACTGAGGGTCCATAGCCAATCCCCCAATGGATGCCAAGGGACAACTGTATTATTTTGGATGGAGACTAGGGCTAAGGAAGATCGAGCCTAAGCAATGTATAAGGTTGTGATATTAAAAGTGAATAACATCTAGTGATTCTAGCTGAGTTCTTTTTGATAAGTTGGATTGGAGATTACAGGAACATTGTGGAGGAAATTTTCAGCAGGTCCCCAGATTTTCTCCTCATCTTGGCCCATTCCTTCCTCTTGTACTTCTCTAAACCACTAATTCTCAAGTTTTAACCTACACGTTTGACAACACATTGCTGGCCCCACTGCCAGAGTTTCTGGTTCTGTAGGTCTGGGGTAAGGTCTGAGAATTTACATTTCTGTTAAGATCCCAGGGGGATGCTATGGCTGCTGATCTAGGGATTGCACTTTGAGAACCACTGCTCTAGGCCAGGTCCTCTGGCCTTCCATCTTAGATTACTCTAATGGTCTCTAGGTTGGCTTCTTTTTCTAGTTTTCCTGGCCTTTAATGCCTCTTGACACAAATGAGGACTGTAGTGGTGAGAGTGTAAGTAGAGAAAAAGGAATAAAGCTGAAAGACATTTCAAAAGGATTAACAGGCTTCGGAGACTGAGTAGATGTGAGGGAGGAAGGACAGGAAGCAAAAGAGGCATTGTCTAAACATCAACACCAGATTTATTCTTTCGAAAACGCTTCTTTCATCTTGTGTCGCTGTTCATGAACCTGCAGTGAGACAAATCTAAAATGAGGTTTATTTGAATAAAATACGACTGACAATTGACATCCAACCAGTGTGTTTTCTCCTGTTTTGTCTAAGTCAAATCTTATTATGACAGATGACTTTGCAAGTAGATCTCTGCATTACCAAATACTTCCATGACCGAGCCAGTGACCTACTTTAAGCAGTATCCAATGTAACAATTCCAATTCAGCAAACTAATTTGGATAGCATTTTAGGACTTATAGAATTTAATCTTAAGTACTATAGTATGTTTGCATAAAAGAACTGTTCATTTTTAAGGGTTGGCTTAAACCGTATTTAGAAATCCTGTTTATTGTGTATATGTCACTGTTTGTTTGTCTTAATATGCAGTACGCTTTCTATATTTACTTTTTTCTTGTGCTTGCTGTTTGGACAAAAAACAAGGAGGGGACATTATGCCAAATACTCATGATTGCAGTTATAAATGCAGATGAGGCCAAAGTATGTGTTTGTATAGGTGGGAAGAAATCAACAAGTGTCAATGAAAGCTTGCTTGTCAAGATCATTGTTTGTGGCTCCTGGATTGGAAAATTTTAAGTGTAGAGAAGGCAGTTTGGGTTTCTAAGATATTTAATATTTGATGTAAAAATTTTATTTTTTTATTTTTAAAAACTGACTTCTTGTTATGCCTTGATGTTGTATGCTTTGGTCCTATATGGTGGATGAGATTTTAAACATGTGAGAATTATAGCTAGCTGTAAAAGAGCGCCAAGTATTTGCATATTTTTAAAAAAAGTTTTATTGAGGTATAATTTATATAACATAAAGTTCAGCCATTTTAGGTATACAGTTAAAACATAGTAAATTTATACAGTTGTATAATCATCATCACAACCCAGTTTTAAAACATTTCCATCAGCTCAAATAGATCCCTCTTGCCCATTTGCTGTCAATCTGTGTTCTCATTCCACTCTCCAGGCAACCCCTAAAAATGGAATCATACAATATGTAGTCTTTTAACTCTGGCTGCTTTCACTGAACATAATGTTTTTGAGGTTCATCAATATTGTAGCAAGTATTAGCAGTTCATTCTTTTTCATTGCCAAGTAGTTTTCTGCTGGGTAGATGTACCACAATTTGTTTATCCATTTACTAGTTGATAGATGTTTGGGTTGGTTCTACTTTTTGGCTATTACTTTTTTTTAATTTAAGACATGGGGTCTTGCTTTGTTGCCCAGGCTGGAGTGCAGTGGCTATTCACAGGTGTTATTATCACACACTGTAGTCTAAAACTCCTGGGCTCAAGCAGTTCTCACACCTTAGCCTCCTGAGTAGCTAGAACTACAGGTGTGGGCCACCATACCCGACAGTGCTGCTTTTGTGAATATTTATATACAGAAGTATTTGTTTTGACATTACATAAATCGTTGGTAACCAAATGAAAAATGTTTAAAAGTGAAAATTGGGAAATTTCACTGTAAAATATATGTTTTTTATTTTATGTTTTTAGAGACGGGATCTCGCTCTGTTGCCTAGGCTGGCAAGAGTGCAGTGTTAAGCTTGAACTCCTGGGCTCAAGCCATCCTACCACCTCAGCCACCCAAGTAGCTGGGATTAGAGGTGTGACCCACCATACATAGCTAATTTTTTCATTTTTTTAAGAGATAGGGTCTCGCTTGCTCTGCCCACGCTGGTCTCAAACTCTTGGCCTCAAACAGTCTTCCTGCTTTAGCCTTCCAAGTAGCTGGGATTACAGGTGAGAGCCACCTTGTCCCGCAGAAAAGATTTTTAACCAAAAAAGGAAAATCTTATCTTAGACCATATCAGATTACAATTTTACATTATATTATTTCTTTATTACCCCTTGAAGACTTACAATTCAACAATAATCCTATTGATTTATTAAGGCAATAAAACCTCATACAGTAGGTTTTCACACTTAAAAAAAATTTTTTTTTCAATCATCATCATTTGAGCCTCACAGTAGCCTTGCAACAAGTACACAGGACTAGTCGTGTTACCCTCGTTTGTTGCTATCCAGAGGGAATCTACACCTATATTCTCAGGTAATTGCTATCGGAGTCCCATCAAGACTATGCTTTCATTTTGTGGTGTACGCACAGTATAGGGCAGCACCAAAGGACTACTCCTTTATGTGACAGAGATCCAAGTTATTTTTGTATTTTTTTTTTTTGAGTCAGTCTCACTCTGTTGCCCGGGCTAGAGTGCCATGGCATCAGCCTAGCTCACAGCAACCTCAAACTCCTGGGCTCAAGTGATCCTCCTGCCTCAGCCTCCCAAGTAGCTGGGACTATAGGCATGCGCCACCATGCCCAACTAATTTATATATATATATATATATTTTTTTTTTTTTAGTTGGCCAATTAATTTCTTTCTATTTTTAGTAAAGACGGGGTCTTGCTCTTGCTCAGGCTGATTTTGAACTCCTGACCTTGAGTGATCCACCCGCCTCAGCCTCCCAGAGTGCTAGGATTACAGGTGTGAGCCACTGCGCCCGGCCAGCTTTTTCATTTTCTTGAGGGTGTCTTTTGATGAACAAACATTCTCAATTTTCAGGTAGTCCTATTTGTCTTTTTATTATAAATAATAGGTGCTTTTTGTGCCCTGTTTGAGAAATCCTTCTTTGTGGACAGCATTAGCCCAAGTTATCTTCTAAAAGCTTTATTATTTATCTTTCACATGTAGATTTACAGTTGACCTGGCCTGGAATTGATTTTATATGGTAATTCTTACTTGTTAGTGCTTCTCTGCCTTTAAGATTTTTAAAATATTATGTCCAGATTTTCTGGCTGTCCTCAGCAGGATGGTTGGTCTGAATTACCTAGTTTACCATTCCCAGAAAAAGAAATCTCTTTTAAAGTTTTAGTTTCACTTTGACTTAAAAATAATCTGTTCTGTCTTGTTAAGGGACCTTAATGAATATGTTTACTAAAAAAATAAAAATAAAAAAGGACTGAAAAACTATATAAATTCATAGCTGTTTCTATTTTTTAAATTTTTTAAATTTAAGAGACCAAAAAGAGGCTTCTGTTTCCTTTGTGCTTCTGTCAGCTATAAAATACTGTTAGGCAACTTAAAGCTTGCTACATAAAATGAATATGGTTATACTTATTGCAGGATAATTTCAGAACATTAATCACAGGAAAAATTTAAATAAAAAAATACACACTATCAAATATTGACTTTGATAACAAAAAAGATTAACTGTGGCAGTGGCCACTCCCCTTTCTCTGTTTATTCATAAATTTAAACCTCTTTTTTGGCCAGAGATGGACTGTATGCAAACCGTATCCAGAATGCTTTTAGTTTGTGCCACAAAATATGAAGAAAATGTTTTCAGTTTATGGCAACTAGATCCATGACATATGATGCTCCAGGAACTGTTTTTACAGTGTGCAAGATGCACAGGAACAGAATAGCAAACTCACATGATTGTTGGCAAGGAAAACCTGGCTACGTGGCTGATGTTAAATTTGCTTTTTAAGACAGCCAGATCAAGAAATGTCTGAAGACTTTGAGGCTGCAGCAGGGAGATGATTTTGCAGTTAGTAAACACAGCCTTGGGAAGCCATGGCAAGGCAGTTTCTGGTGAGCCATTTACAGCTTCTCTTCTAGCAGGAGGGTGCAGTGGAGGCTCCAGAAAGGAAAACCTGACGTGGCCTCTAGGGAATGTTGCCCAGGGCAATAGAGTCTCCCTGCCGGCACTGTTGTCAACACAGCCCTGCACAGCCCTACCTTGCCCTAGCCATCTACCTCTGTATTCACCAGGGAGGACAGCTTGGTTGTAGCTGAGCTGTTAAAAGTAGGGGTTTGCTCAAATGACTTCTTTCCTTTGAGTAGATACCCAGCAGTGGGATTGCTGGATTGAATTTTGAAAAAAAAAAAATAGCAGGAGTTTGCATCTTTGAAAGTTAGGGCTTAGAAGCCACACACTTCCTTCTTGTCCAACCCTTGCTTAGACTATTTTCTTTATCCTTTATTTAAAAGAATGGTTCCCAAATTGTGGTCTGAGGATTATCCCCTCCAACCATCCAAGACTCTTATAGGAGGTCACAACTATTTTAATAATACTAAGATGCTATAAGCCTATTTAATTCATTCTCTCATGAGTGCACAGTGGAGATTTCCAGAGGCTACATGCATGTGATATTGCAAAAGATTGAATGCAAAAGCAGATACTAGGATATAGCTGCCATCTTTTAAGCTAGATATTAAAGATATTTGCAAAAATGTAAAACAGTGGCACTTTTCTCAAATTTTTTATCCTTTGAAATATCATTTTTAATTTAAAAATGTGATAGTTTATTATTGGTATTTTTAAAGGAACTAATATTTTAAAAGTTTCATAGTTTTTATTTTTAGTACGGCAGATATTGATAACTAACATAAACGAAAGTTCTTTGAGGTCCTTTATAATTTTTAAGAGTGTAGAGGAATCCTGAGACAGAAGGGTTTGTGAATCACAGCTTTAAATCCTGTCAATTCCAGTTGGAATCCCAGTTTCTCTCTGAAGGTGGCACAGATCGTCTGGCCTACTGTTTTCTCTGCATTCTCTAAACTTCTGCGCCATACAACTGAGTGCTTAGTTTTCTTCTCCTTATCTATAAGAATAGGGATCATATCTTAAGAGAGAGTTGTTGGAGACTTCCAAGGTGTATATATTGCTGGGCACCACATAAACAGTTAGTGGTTATTCATATTATCGCTATCTTCACTATCAGTGTTCAACTCACTGGTTTATTGGAGAAGCAATGTATATCTAGAAATATGTGAACAATTTTAACAGAAATTGCCATTTGATTACAAAACAGGCTGGGCACGGTGGCTAATGCCTGTAATCCTAGCACTTTGGGAGGCCGTGGTGGGAGGATCACTTGAGGTCAGAAGTTGGAGACCAGCCTGAGCAACACAGCGAGACCCTGTCTCTACAAAAAATAGAAAAATTAGCTGGGTGTGGTGGCATGCACTTGTAGTCCCAGCTACTCAGGAGGCTGAGGCAGGAGGATTGCTTCAGCCCAGGAATTTGAGGTTGCAGTGAGGTATGATGATGCCACTGCACTCTAACCTGGGCAACAGAGTAATACCCTGTCTTAAAAAACAAAACAAAAAAACTACATAAAATTAATATACAATATAGAAAAAGAATAAAGATTTTATTTAATCGACAATAAATTTGTTACAAAAGCTGAACATATCTATTAACATTTAACTGTTTTTTTAATTTTTATTTTGTAATTATAAATTGACAAATTATACTTGTATATATGTATGAGATACAGAATGATGTTATGATTTATGAATACAATGTGGAATGATTAAATCAAGCTATTTAACACATCCTTTACCTCCACATGTTAAAGCGTTTGTAACCCCATAATATGGTGGGAACAAAAAAGCATGGGGGCTCACACCTGTAATCCTTCCTTTACCTCCGCTTTAACATATCCTTTACCTCCATGTTTAACTCTTACATGACCAGCAGTTGCAGTAAGACCTGCCTGCAGGTCCTTGCTGTGATGACTTGCCAAGCATGGTGCCATGGGCTTAGTAAGCATTCGGTAAAGCTGGTTGTGTGGAATCTACTGTTTCAGTAGCTGGCTCTGCTATTCTTGTAGCCTACAGTCCTTATTCCCTACCATCCCCCCCCCATCTCCAAATGATCTGCAGTTGTGTTTGGGTTTTCAGAAGGTAGTCTTACTTTCTCAAGCCCTTTCTGTTAAAGAATTGACAGATTATCATGGGGCGAGGCTGGAGGGCATAAAATCATTGAGCAAACTGGATTGGTAACACAAGGTAGGGCACGTGTCTTTCTAATTATTCCTGCTTCAGAACGAGTTTGTTTTTCTTAGGCAAGCTTCCCTGGCTTCCAAGATATAAGAATAAATTTAACATTTCTGTGCTAGGGTCCTGCCATCAGTCCCAGAGTTTCCTTTGCTGCTTCTTCCAAGAAGTCTAGGGATCCCATGCAGGTAGCACATTATCCTGATATGCTGTTGTAGCTGATAAGCAGCATCCTTATTTAACTAAGCTCAGAATGTTGTATTGAGTTGACTTAATTTTTTGCCTAAAAATGTGTGTGTTTATAGTTCAAGAATTTATTGGGAATGGCCCTTGTGTTAGCACTGTTTTAAATGATAGTGATACAGTAATAAGTAAGACTTAGACCTTGCCTTGATCAGGTTGCTCTCAAACCTCGGACGTCAAGCGATCTTCCAACCTCAGCCTCCCAGAGTGCTAGGATTACAGGTGTGAGCCCCCATGCTTTTTTGTTCCCAGTGTATTACGGGATTATAAACGCTTCAGTTACGTAAATTGCCTTTGCACCGCCTGAGTCAGAGCTACCAGCGGACATCACCCAGACAGTGGGCAGCCTATCCATTAGGTGTGAATTTACCCATTCCCTCCTTCCCGATAAAGGCTGTATTTTTTAAAGGTAACTCTAATGGCAGTGGGGAAGGGGTGGGCCTTGAGGGTAAGAAAACCAAGTAAAATAAACAACCAGAATAAAACTGGTGAGAAACTTGTGCCAGAAGCAGGGCAGTCAGTGGCGGTAGGAGTACGGGAGAAAGTATATACTAGATAGTTGGAGATTGGAATTGACAGAGTTTGGTGAGAGGAAGGAACTGCTGATGTTCTCAGATTTCTGACTTGAGTGGGACGATAGTATTCTCAAGTGAGGCAGAAGGAAAAGACCACACTTTGGGGAAGGATTGTTTTAGTTATAGGCACGCTGAGTTTTAGGGACCTGTGGTACATGAGGTGGAGAGGTCCTTTGACTTCAGGCAGTTAAAGAGATGGTTCTGAAAGGTGGAAGAAAGCTCAGCGCTGGAGAGAGATTTGGGAGCCATCAAGTCTAGGTGGTGGTTAGATCTCTGAGAAAGGATGAGGGCATATGCATATAATAAAAAAAGAATGGGGAGTATGAACTCCTGAGGAATACACCCATAGTAAAAGAACAGGGGAAGAAAGACTGTCCAAGAAAAGAGACTGGAAGAAATAGTCTGAGAGGTAAAGAAAGTAATGAATTGGGCCCTTCCTGTGGGGTAAAGGGACTAACCATGCTCCATGTCAGATCGAGCATCACAACTAAGTGCAATCGTTGAAGCCAGGTGTTGAGTTTGATTCCCTCTCCATGACCCTGTCCCCCAGTCTCCTGTGTAAGGCAGCAGCCCCTCCCCTCTACTGCTCCACCTTGCACATGATGAGCAGGCTGCCTGCAAACCTAGGGACACAGGAGGACCCATACACAGCCAGGAGACCAGGATCTAAAATAGGGTGCCTTGGCCCAGTGGCTGTACCTGCAGCTGCAGGATCCTTTTTGTTTGTTTGTTTTGTTTTTGAGACATGCTCTGACTCTGTTGCGCAGGCTGTACTGCAGTGGTGTCATCATCATAGCTCACTGCAGCCTCCAACTCCTCGGCTCAAGTGATCCTTCCGCCTCAGCGTCCAGAGTAGCTGGGACTACAGGCACGTGCCACCACGCCTAGCTGATTTTTCCGTTTTTGGTAGAGACGGTCGCACTCGTGCTTAGACTGGTCTCTAACTTCTGGCCTTAAGCAATCCTCTCACCTCAGCCTCCCTAAATGCTAGGATTATAAGTGGGAGCCCCTGTCCTGGCCTATAATATCCTTGATATCATGGATAGGCATTGAAGGCAGCACCTGAATGACAAGTTTCAGGTGGTTCTGATTTTTAAATGCTAGAGAGAGCTTAAACAGGAATGATTAAATACTATCCACTATATTTGACAACCGGGCTTGACAGGGCAGAAATCAAATTGCAGTGAATAGGAGAGAAGGATGTTGAGACCTCAAATATAAACCACATTTTCTTTTTTCTTTTTTTTTTTTTTTGAGACAGAGTTTCACTTTATTGCCCAGGCTAGAGTGAGTGCCGTGGAGTCAGCCTAGCTCACAGCAACCTCAAACTCCTGGGCTCAAGCGATCCTACTGCCTCAGCCTCCCAAGTAGCTGGGACTACAGGCATGCGCCACCATGCCCAGCTAATTTTTTCTATATATATTAGTTGGCCAATTAATTTCTTTCTATTTATAGTAGAGATAGGGTCTCGCTCTTGCTCAGGCTGGTCTCGAACTCCTGAGCTCAAACGATCCGCCCACCTCGGCCTCCCAGAGTGCTAGGATTACAGGCTTGAGCCACCGCGCCCGGCCTAAACCACATTTTCAAGAAGCTTGACTAGGAGAGGAAAGAGGAAAGGAAGAGCACAATAGCTAGAACAGATTTTAGGATTAAAGGGGATGTTTTTAGGAATGGGCAGACTTGAATGTTTTTACAGAATTTCCGAAGTGTTGAATGGAAGTAGGGGTAGCAGAGGTCAGGCAGGTACCCCGGCAAAGGTAGCATTTTCAGATCTTGGAAGCATAGTAAATCTCTTGCATATTGATGGCTGAATAAACCCATCTGCTTGTAGCAGCAGACTGGCATTCACCTGTGCTCCATAGGCTTTTGATATTATTTGTGTTACTTAATCAACTAGGTATCTCAGCCCACTTGGGCCAGGTGCCCTGCTTACAGAGCTGGGCGGGTTGTACCATCCTGTCTCCAGGCGTCTTAGCTCACCTCCTGGGAAGACCCTCCAGGCCTCCTTGCTCCTCCTCCACCTCTGCTGCCTCAGTTAAGACGTCTCTTCTGGAGGTCTTGCTTGAAGTTAGGACGGTTGCCAACGATGTAGGCAGTTAGGGTTTTCAGAGTTATTTGTGACTCAGTTAAAAGTTTATAGTGCATTCTTAATAGTTTGCATCCCAAGAATTATACTGAATTTCAAACTAATAACAGTGATTTGTCCTGGGAAAACAGGGATGGGGGGAGAGGGGACAGTGGTCAAGAGCCTTATGCATACCGCCTGAATCTTTTAAATGAGAATTAAATTTAAAAGAATCATGCTGAATAGTCAAGTTTGAAAATTAAAACCCTACCATATCAGAGGTGATACTAGTAAATATAGTTTGTTGAATATGGATTTCTTTCAGCTTGCCATATTCCTTAGGAAAGATTTAGTTCTAATTACATCCTGTGAGTTGAGTTAGGTACTTGGCGTTGGAAGAATTCTGAAGTCTGCTTGTAGTTTAGCAGGGCCTGGGGATGGATATAATCCAGGATCCACTGAACCTTCCCACCCCTGTGTGAGTCCCAAGATCAGTCTGGTTGCTCTGCAAGAAGACAGAGGAAACTGGAGTGGTGCAGTTAGTTTTACTGCTGTAGCTATACGTGATCAGATGGTAGGGTTTCAATGTAGTTCTGAACATTTCAAAATGATGTTTTGAAGGAATTTGCCATTATTCATACCTTAGAAGGAAAATTCTGCTGTAGATAGTTTCAACTAGATAACGAAAAATGTTGATTTTAGAATTTTTATTTATCTTGAATATGAGTGCACCTAATACAGAGGTTCACAGCCTTACAGAGAAAGTAATGAAGCTGTTCTATTAGAAACTGTATTCAAGAGTACTTGGAAAACTGCCCGGTTTCCCTCGTCTGCCTGTCCTCTGCCTTAACTCCTTTTTTTCCTCATTTAGTGCTGGCAAATATCTGAGACCCACTACCAAGCAGGCAAAGGACTGAGTTGGTCACTGTCTCCTTCTAAACTTGTCTATTAAGAAGATATGTACGGCCAGGTACAGTGGCTCGCATCTTTAATCCTAGCACTCTGGGAGGCTGAGGCAGGAGGATCACTTGTGGTCAGGAGTTTGAGACTAGCCTAAGCAAGAATGAGACCTCATCTCTAGAAATAAAAAAGTGGAAAAATTAGCCAGGTGTGGTGGCGCATGCCTGTAGGCCCAGCTGCTTAGGAGGCTGAGGTAGGAGGATCACTTGAGCCCAGGAGTTAGAGGTTGCAGTGAGCTATGATGATGCCACTGCACTCTAGCCTGGGAAAACAGAGCAAGACCTTGTCTCAAAAAAAGGAAGATATGTCATAATGAACTACTTTCTAAAGTTGGTACAGAATTTGGACTAATGATATAGCTAGAGAAGTTGTTTTTTAGCCTAGGCAGAAACTTTAATCAGAATAGGGAACTAAAAATTAGTGTTCTCTTGATAGTCTGCAGTTGATAAAAAGTTAAAGAATCTAGTCATTCTCTGAGGTGCTAATGGTCAGACATAACCACAGAGCCTTGAGTGCTCCATGAGGACCATCCCCATCTTGGAAGTTGCAGGTAACTTCTTCACCTTTCACCAGTGCCACTGAGTGGAGGTGCATCCACATTGAATTACTGAACTGCTGGGGTCCCATTGGGATTCAGTGCAGCTCATGTTTATTGCGCTCCTATCCAATACCAAATTCAGAGGTGTTTAAGACATAGTCTTTGCCATCAAGGAGTTCTGCTGAGTGAAGAAAACAGGCCCATGAACATTAACAGTATAGAATGATAAATCTCAGAGGGCGAACACTTTATCCAGCCAAGGAAGGCACAGAGAAATTCCAGGAGATAACTAACACCTAAAAGAGAAGTGGAAGGGAATTAGGCAGAGTGCCCTCAGCAGACATCAGTGCCTGTCTCGTGGGCAGGGAAACTGCACACAGTCCACAGGAAGTGATGGTGGGTCTGGAGAGATCTTGGTAATAGACAGTTATTGACTGAATTTAAGCAGCAATGTACCCAGAGGCCAGATTTGCTTTTGAGAAAGAGTGCTGGAGCAGCTGTGTTTTAGTAGGGGGACAGGGAGACAAAGTATTTCTAATTCTCATCACAACACAATTCCATCTCAGATGTATTGATTAAAACACTCCAGAGTAAGCCAAAGTAGAGGTGATGACAGGTAAGAGGGCAGTGCGCTGTTTTCAGGGTTCACTATATATAGCACCACCTTATCACTGCGCATAACGTGGGGCTGAGGCTATACTTCACGATCCATAGCCATGGAGAATGGAACACATTGTCTTGGACAGAAGCATTAGGTCGATTGTGAAACTAAGGGGCCAACTTCCGAGAAGTGATAGCCTTCTGACAATGGCGTAGACATTGATCACAGATAAGCTTCTGCTGGGCTCACCATTGCTTTAACCACCTTCACACACAGATAGGTCTAACCTTGAGCAGCATGTCCCTTTGGCATTTGTTTGTGCCATTGTAAAATGAAATTTGTTTGGCCATTTCATATATGTGCATGTATCTATATATTCACATTACATGAAGATATACTTCATAGACATTTCATTATGAAATAAATAAAATTTTCACTGCATTTATTAGCAACTTGCCTTGAGTTGATTTTGAAGAGGCCATTCCAGCCCATTATTGGGGAATGGATTGGGGAAGAACAGGAGTAGGGCCAGGGACCAGCTAGGAGACCTCCATGATTGAGAAATGATGATGGCAGGGGACACGAAGAATTGTGGATAGAGCTGAGAAACACACTTTGAAAGCAGAAATGGTCAGACTTGCTGACAGGCTGATATGAGGGGTCTAGGGTCAGGTGAGAAATCTGGGATGAGTGTCGGGGGCCTGGGTGGGGAGGGAGGGTGGAGTTAGGGACCTGTTGAATCTGAAGTGATTGGGAGACTTCCAGATAGAGACATCAAAAGACAATTTGGTATTTTTCTGGTAGAATAAACAAAAGTAAAATAAATAGTCAGGCGCGGTAACTCATGCCTGTAATCCCAGTACTTTGGGAGGCTAATAGTTTAACACCAGCCCAGGCAACATAGTGAGACCCCATCTCTACAGAAAAATTAAAAAATTAGGTGGCATGGTGGTGTGAGCCTATAGTCTAAGCTACTCAGGAGGCTGAGGCTGGAGGATCTTGTGAGCCCAGGAGTTTGAAGCTGCAGTGAGTTGTGATTGCACCACTGCACACTAACCTGGGCAACAAAGCAGGACCCTGTCTGAGAGAGAGAGAGAGAGAAAGAGAGAGAGAGAGAGAGAGAAAGTGAGAAAGTTTAATGTAGCTTTTAATGTTTCTTCAGAAATTGTTTCAGTTCACGTTCTTTTTTATTTTAAACAAAACAAGGCCTCACTCTGTTGCCTGGGCTGGAGTGCAGTGGTGTGATCATAGCTCCCTGCAGCCTTGGACTCCTGGGCCCAAGTGATCTTCCTGCCTCAACCTCCGAAGTAACTGGGACTACAGGCACGTGCCACTGCACCTGGCTTCAGTTCACGTTCTTAATAACCACTTGCCTTTTACTGAGTATGTGTTTGGTGCCCTGCCCTGTACTAAGAGTTTTATTTTATTTTATATTTTTTGAGACAGAGTCTCACTCTCATGCCTGGGCTAGAGTGCCGTGGTGTCAGCCTAGCTCACAGCAACCTCAAACTCCTGGGCTCAGGGGATCCTCCTGCTTGAGCCTCCCAGGTAGCTGGGACTACAGGCTTGCGCCATCATGCCTGGCTAATTTTTTTTTTCTATTTTTAGTTGTTTGGTTAATTTCTTTCTATTTATAGTAGAGATGGGGTCTTGGTCTTGCTCAGGCTGGTCTTGAACTCCTGAGCTCAAGCAATCCTCCCACCTTGCCCTCCCAGAGTGCTAGGATTACAGGCGTGAGCCACTGCGCATGGCCTGTACTAAGAGTTTTATACCTATTTCATTTAAACTTCGAAAGAACCTTGTAAGGAAGATGCTATTATTGTTCCTAGTGTTGGATGAGGAAGCTGAGGCCTGCGAGGTTAGGCCGAGGGCTCAGAGATGATAGTGGGTGACCCGAGTGGCTGGATGTCCCCAGGTGCCTGCGCTGATGCTTCCCTTGGCATCTTGCTCTGAGCATGTGGCTCATTGTGGTTTTTCTCTCTTTTCAGGATTTTGGTTTTTTGCACTGAATGTAACCTAGATTCATCCGCACGGGCTTGTGTTGCCCCAGGATACCGTCAAAGGTAAGTTTTTAAAAAATATACAGCAATGAAATGGGAGAGTCCTCGGCCGGCGCAGTGGCTCACGCCTATAATCCTAGCACTCTGGGAGGCTGAGGCAGGAGGATCGCTTGAGCTCAGGAGTTCAAGACCAGCCTGAGTGAGCAAGAGCAAGACCCCGTCTCTACCAAAAATAGAAAAATTAGCTGGGAGTGGTGGCACTCGCCTGCAATCCCAGGTACTCAGGGGCTGAGGCAGGCTGAGGCAGGAGAAAGATTGCTTGAGCCAGCAGTTCGAGGTTGCTATGAGCTACAATGATGCCACCACTCTAGCCAGGGAGATAGAGGGAGGCATGTCTCAGAAAGAAAAAAAAAGAGAGGGTGGGTTAGCAGGGGATGGGTAATTTCACACCTAATGGGTATGGTGCCCAATGTCTGGGGATTGGGCATGATTGTAGCTCTAAACCTGAGGGTACAAAGACAATATATGTAACCAAAGCATTTGTACCCCTGTAATATTCTGAAATATAATTAATTAATTAATTTTTAAAAAGAAAAAGAAAAGAAATGGAAGAGTCCTCATCTTGAAAAGAAGAAAAGTATTTTCTGACATTGTTGCTCCTTTCCCGAGTTCTTACAGAAGGATGTTTAAAGTGGCCATCACCTCAGCCCCTTGCATTCCTACCGTCTGTTAGGTCCCTTGGAAAAGCACTGGGGGATGGATACTGACATTTGGTGCCTCATCCTGGAAAGCTAGATCTTAGTTATTAGAATTGGCGATTCCAGGGTTTTCTGTGAGTATATTCCTGGCTTCTCTGCCTCTCACCACTCCTTTGCTTCAGTCTGTCGTCCACATTAGCTTTCTAAATGGTAGATTTACTCAGGCCACACCTTTGCTTAAACAGCTCTTACAGTGCCCAGTAGCTACAGATTTGGTTCTACAAACGCCTTCAAAATCTAATTCCAGTCACCATTTCTGGCTTCATTTTCCGTGAATCCCTATCTGTAAGTCTTAACAGACCACTTTCTGTGTCATAGGTGTGTAGTTTTTTCTTCATGGCTTTGTGACTTGGTTGATGCCTTTCTCTTTGCTTAAGAGTTTGGAAAAGGGGAGAAAAATGCAACTCTCTACTCTTCCTTTTAAAGTTATTTATATCTGTCTACTAGTCTACAAACCCTCTGAGACTTCTTAGAAAGGAACTAACTTTTTTTAATGCCTGTGTGCTGCTCCTAGACACCTTGCTAAGACCTATATGTATGTAGTTTAATCCT
This sequence comes from Mirza zaza, assembly GCA_008750895.1. Taxonomy (NCBI): domain Eukaryota; kingdom Metazoa; phylum Chordata; class Mammalia; order Primates; family Cheirogaleidae; genus Mirza; species Mirza zaza. The sequence goes on from VSMD01089973.1 coordinate 25,661, forward strand.
TCTAACACCTCTTCCTGCTCAGTTTTATGGATGGAAATACTGAAGATTAGAAGGTTAAGTAACTTGAGCAAGATTACACAGCTAGTAACTGAGAAAGAAGAATGATTCTGCTCCTTCAAAGTCTCAGCTCATTCTAGTACACCACACTAGCCCAGCACCATCTGGCATGTGCTAGAGGCACAGTAAATGTTTACTGAATTGATATCTGTTGCATTTTAAATAAAAATCACGATAGTTGGCTAATTCAGTCATTCTTACATAGAAATTTATTAAATACATATTAAATACCAGGTACACAGTTTTAAGTAGACTTATGAGTACAGAGATTAACAAGATACAGTGGCTAGTATCAAGGGGTTGACAATCTAATCTCTATCACATAGAGGCATCTATGTGAACAAATAAATCCAATAAAGAGTATTACAGATCCTATAATAGAATTCAAACAAGATCCACGGGGAGCACTGAGGAAGGAATCCTTACTTCTGCCTAGGAATAGATGAGGAGATACTTTATAAAGCTGAGTCTCAAGTGACAAGGAGGGTGTTCCCTGGTGGCACTGGGGGAGGGAAAGGCAGAGGGAGTTATATGAACAAAAACATGGAAACCTGAAACAATCTGGCATATTGGCAAAGCTGTATGTAGTCCAGTATGGCTGGAACAAAAGGAACAAAGAGACTAGGCAGTTGTGGCTGGAGAGACAGGTGAGGGCTGGATCCTGGAGGGATTGGAAAATATTAACCTATTTGCCAACTTTTATAGAAGACTTTGCACAGATGCTGTATGACATTACTTGCATTCAGTCATTACCATTTGTTCAGCCCTGTCTTGTGTGTGCCAAGCACTGTGCCGGTCAAGACTATCCACCGCTTACCACGTATGGCAAACTGGTGACTATTCTGAGGTCAAGACTGTCCACCGCTTACCACGTATGGCAAACTGGTGACTACTCTGAGGTGCAGTGATGTTCTGAGGCAGAAATCAAACACTTGTGTTGTCACATCGTCTTATGAGAGCATTGGCAGTATTTGTTTACTCCTCTAGTTGCTTTTTACATAAATGAGTGTATTTGCGTTGACTTGTTCATGACTTTGTTAGCACCAACATAGAGACCCTTTGTCACTTCCCAAGTGGAATCCTTAGGTGACCATATGCTTCTGGATTGCCTACTTTATTCTCCTTATATTTTGTCAAAAGGACAGTAAAATTGACTTGGATCCCTAGACACACTAGAAGCCATGCCTTCAAACAAGGATGTATTCAAGGCTTTTTCAAGAAACACATTAAAAACTATTAAGGATAGTTCCAGTAATAACAACAAATGAGAACAAACAAAATAAAGAACCAAGAAAAATAGGTATCGATATGACATGGAGTCAATAGATTATATGGGATTAATCAGGAAAGATTTCGAGAGATAAAAATTGACTGGAGAATAGAAAGATAGAGATGTGGGTTGGTGAGGGAAGGGATTTCCAGCAGGGTGTGGATTGGGGGTATACATAGATAGGTATTGGCACGCGTATGGAAGGAATGGAAGAGTTTGAGGCAAGTGCAGAATAGTGTGTACATTGGAGTAACTAGAAATGAGATTAGTGCAAAGCTTAGGAAGTGAAGTATGTTATCCATACTGTGGTAGTGGGCTACTTGGAATGATAAAGCTGATGCAGAAAATTGGACTTAATTCTGAGGGGATAAGTTTCAGCTATAAGTTGGGATTGAATTGGACCCAATAAATAGTATTCTCTTCTCTTCCCAAATTCTGGATCAACATAGACATGAGACAAAGGAATAAGGCAGGTGGAGTTCAAATTTTCACTTTTATTGTTAAAAACATTGACATTGGAGAACTAGCTGAAACCTAAGGGGGCAAATAGGCTTCCTAAAACTGAGTTCCAGGACTTAACAGGTTTATCCACCCAGCAGCAGTAGTCTGGAATTAACCTGCCTCCTAGAGGACTGGAGGAGCAGAGCGGAACAGGTAGGGAAAGGGAAAGGGAAAAAGGAAAGGCCTGGACCATGTAAGTCCAGTTTCTTCTTCCAGACTTAAATAAGTCACTTCACCACTGACATCATGAGTCAGGGATATGGTAAAGCCAGGAACATTAAATAATTGATATTTTCCATGTGGAAGGAAGCTTAAAGAGTGGGGGAAAAAGTTGTCCTCCCCTAACATTCTCTAGCTTTTGTCTCTTAGCACATTGGTTCTAACCAGCAAGTCTGGGTCAGGGTGGTATGCCTGTGTCCTTCCTCCCTCCCTTCCTTCCATCTGTCTATCTTTCCTTCCTTATATGAGGTATAGTCAGAAACTTCTTCATTTCCGTTTCCCCTTTGAATCATCTGTGTAAGCCTAGCACTGGCAATTTAAACTTAGAACTTCACTGATTTTGTAATGCATTTGTCTGTTTGAAATTCAGCTGCTTTGCAGCTTACATGCAGCAAATAATTGTTCTACTTTCTAATGTCTAAAAGGCCTGTAGGAAGAAAGTCTCTTTTCCCTGAAGTGTAATCTTTCCCTCAGCCATGCCTGCTTAGGAAAAGCTTTGCTGGCATAATTCAAGGTCAGGCAGCAGCCTTCTGTACACTGAAGCCACCCAAGCCTGCTAATGCCCTGTTCCCTTTGCTGAGGCCAGCACAGCTGGCATTTGCTTGCTAGGCCAAAGTGGCTAGCGTATGCTGAGGCCACCTGCAGAGGTGACATTTAAATGAGCTTTCAGTGCCACCCCTACCACTGTACCTCACAATCGTCTATGGCTTGTTTCTTGATAAGGCTTGCAAAGCCCCCAGCCCTTTGCTGAGGCTGTGTGCCTAGTGCTGGCAGCCTTGTCACTATAGAAACCGAGGCTTAACTAAAGACAAAGTTGCCATAACTACAGTTACTGCTAAGGTCAAAATACCATGTGACCTATTGTTTATAAATCTCTAATTCAGCCTCAATAGTTAAAAGCTAGTGCACAGGCCAGGCGTGGTGGCTCACGCCTGTAATCCTAGCACTCTGGGAGGACGAGGCGGGCGGATTGCTTAAAGTCAGGAGTTCGAAACCAGCCTGAGCGAGACCCCATCTCTGCTAAAAATAGAAAGAAATTGATTGACCAACTAAAATATATATATACAAAAAAAAATTAGCCGGGCATGGTGACGTATGCCTGTAGTCCCAGCTACTCGGGAGGCTGAGGCAGTAGGATCACTTGAGCCCAGGAGATTGAGGGTGCAAAAAAAAAGCTAGTGCACAACTGTAAAAACAACAGCAAAAAGTCTAACATAAGCTTATACAAGAAAACATTTTTCCCCCTTTAAAGTCCAAGGCCCAAAATCCTGGCCTCAACAGAAGCCTCAGAAATTCCATATGTATTTTACCCCTTGAATTTTACTTTATGTCTATTTATTAAGATTTTAGTCCTATGCACCAGATGCAAAGGTCTTTGAGACCCAGTGAATAGGACTGTTCTTCCCTTGGCTGAGTTCTATACGAATTGAGAAATAGGAGAAAAGAGGAAGGCATTTGGGAGACCAGAATACTGACTCTATTGCTAATAAAAGATGTATTGGAGAATGTGAGTTAACATCTACAGGCAAGTGAACTTAACACTGAACCTCAACATTCTCCAGACTTACCCAGTCATGGTAGTTGTGAGAGTCCTGCATTTATGGGTGCAGGAGCAGAGAAGCATGCTCCCTGGGGCAGCTGGCTTCCAAAAGGGGCTGAGCTCCACATACCTATTTCTCCTACATTCACCATTACAGTAAGATCCTATATTTCCTCTGGGGGCAGTGTGTGAAGGTGGAGAGGGGCCCAGAGTGAAAACTCTAGAGAGAGGAAGAAACATTCCTCTTTCACAGCACATTACAAGGGAAATGGCCTAGAAGCCACTGGGGATGTGAGCCTAAAGGAGAATAAGAATTCAGAGTAAAGGATGCTTTGTGATTGGTAATCAGTATACACTTACTAAGTAACTATTATGTACCAAATGCAAATATACTATCAATTAATACTCATAATAACTATTATCCCCAAGTTTCAATAGGAAACTGAGACTGAGTCAAATTGAGTAATTATCTCAAGATCACATGTCAAATAAACATTCAGGTCTGTCTGACTCTTCAGTTACAGCTACAGCTCTCTCTCCAGGTTCCGGTCACTGCTCCCTGCCCCTTTGGGCCTAGCAATGGTAGGGTTCCCCTGTTGCCAGCCACTGGGTAGCCTTTGTTGGTTTCCCTTAACTCAGGGGTCCTCAAACTTTTTAAACAGGGGGCCAGTTCACTGTCCCTCAGACTGTTGGAGGGCCAGACTATAGTTAAAAAAAAACTATGAACAAATTCCTATGTTTACTGCACATATCTTATTTTAAAATAAAAAAACAAACGGGCAAAAACACCCACATGTGGCCTGTGGGCTATAGTGTGAGGACGCCTGCCTTAACTATTCTACCTGTTAGAAAATTGAGGGCTGGAGTAGTAGAGAAAGTAAGACTTAAGTGCCCACTTAACAACAAATGGATAGGATCTTGTTGAGAGATGATGGATTTTCAGAAGTGAGTGTAGAGGCAAAAGTCTTGGTTAAAGCATAAAAAAGGGGGGTAGTAGAGAGGGTGGGGGAAGATAGATGACAGAGGTCAGTATTGGGGGCAGAGAAGAAGAGTCAGGGAAAGAGCAGTGACTGTCAGAGAAAGGGAGGACTAATTTCAGCCAGGCAAGTCAGGCCAGAAAGAGAATTGAGAAAAATAGAAGAGCCAAATAAACAGGAGAATCTAGAAAGGATAAAAGTAAAAAAGCTATAGTTGAAGGAGAAGTCAGCAAGATGGGAGCAGTGGCCTTTCATAGAGGAACACAACCACTACCAGCTTTCCTTCCTCTACTGCCCTCCTGTCTCCTGTCAGTGCCTCCCACTGGCGTAGCGCAGCCAGCAGCCAGAAGATGAGAGAGCCCAGTGATGGAGTCCCTTGGGGCACACGGTCAGGTAGAGAAGAACAGAGCGTTGATCTGCAGGGGCAAGGAGACGGTACGCGGCGCTGGACCCAGGACTGTCCATGAGCGTGGGCCCGGGAGCATGAATGGAGTTCCAAAGTGTCTTTCTGGTTCAGCTATGCCTATAACACATCATCTATGAAAGCAGTCTCTGTTTCAGTAAAGTAGGAGAACTTAAAGATACTGTGAAGCAATTTGCATACGAAACATTTCTGGGTATGTTATTGAGTTTTTCAAATGCTATCAACTTAATTTTTGTAGCAAGAGCAAATTTTTTTTGGTACAACTATCATAAACAGGTGAGGGACAATATCAACTAGAAAAAGCTTATTTCGCTTGCTGTGAACATCAGTTATGTGTTTTACAGTGGAAATGGGCAATGGTGATTAATCTGGGAGTGAGTGAATAGATGTCAGTTGAGAGGTAGCTATACCAATTTTACATTTCACATCACATAAATATATATTTGTTCCCAAAACCCTTGTTAGGTGAGCACAGTAGATCTTTTGTTTTTTTTGGGGGGTGGGGACAGAGTCTTGCTCTGTTGCCCATGCTTAAGAGCTGTGGCATCAGCCTAGCTCACAGCAACCTCAACTCCTGGGCTAATGCAATCCTTCTGCCTCACTACTGCCTCAGCCTCCTGAATAGCTGGGACTATAGGCGTGTGCCACCATGCCTGGCTAGTTTTTTCTATATATTTTTAGTGTCTGGCTAATTTCTTTCTATTTTTAGTATAGACAGGGTCTCGCTCTTGCTCAGGCTGGTCTCAAACTCCTGAGCTCAAACGATCCTCCTACCTTGGCCTCCCAGAGTGCTAAGATTACAGGTGTGAGCCACTGTGCCCGGCCCACAGTAGATCTTTTGATAACACTTTCAGAAAAGGAAACTGCTTCCCTGCAAGTGCCTTCTTGGCCTCAAGTCTTGTGGCTGATTATAGAGGATCCTGGACCAGAACAGATTGCTAGGCCCCAGTGCATGCATGGATGATTCTTGAACACAAAAAAGCATACAGCACCAAGCATCTTTTTAGCTTTCATATTTTATAGGTATGAGCCTTCTAAAATATTTGACAGGTTTGTAAATATTCGTACCTGTATTATAATGGAAATTTGTTTTGTGTCAGTTTGAGTAATTGTTCCTCAATAATTACATATTTAATGAATTCATGAAAATGTTGCATAAGTTTTCAGTAATTTCTTTTTGGCACATTTTATTTCACAAAATTTTTTTTTTTTTTTTTTTGAGACAGAGTCTCACTTTATTGCCCAGGCTAGAGTGAGTGCCGTGGCGTCAGCCTAGTTCACAGCAACCTCAAACTCCTGGGCTCAAGCAATCCTGCTGCCTCAGCCTCCCAAGTAGCTGGGACTACAGGCATGTGCCACCATGCCCGGCTAATTTTTTCTATATATATTAGTTGGCCAATTAATTTCTTTCTGTTTATAGTAGAGATGGGGTCTCGCTCTTGCTCAGGCTGGTCTCGAACTCCTGAGCTCAAATGATCCGCCTACCTCAGCCTCCCAGAGAGCTAGGATTACAGGCTTGAGCCACCTCGCCCG